>QRFJ01001167.1:306973-386056 GCA_006176705.1 Cocos nucifera | reverse complement strand
TTTCGATTAAACATGATACATTGCTAGACATCAATCTTATCTTATGGGTTTGATCAAATTAAAGAGTTTAATTTGATTGTTAATTAGAAAGCATTCTAATTGATCAAATCTAGTTAGTAAGTTTTGACCTAAATTAGTTTGGTTAAGATCTAACCAAATTAGATCAAATTGCACCAGGATCCACTGCTAGCTAGATGAGGAGCCCAATGGGTCACACACAGAGGAAATTAATCAAGGATCTGATTAGATTAGATCATGTTTGCAAGTTGAATATGCTAGCACATATTGCAAACCCTAGCACCTAGATTCGAATCGAATTCTGATTTGGGCTAATTAAATCTAATTTGAGTCAAATCAAATTTGGCTAACTAATTGAGTTAACATTTGGCTTGATGACCAGGGTCTAGGCATCATCTAACAGCAACCCACATGCTAGAGACTCGCTCTCTCTTGGCACATGAGGTTTTGATTTATATGCTTGGAACATGTGGCGCATGGAAGTATTTTTTATGCCATCTACCTTCATTTATTTCATGTAAAATATGTTACATGAATTTTAGATGAAGAGAGGGCATAGAAGAGTCCTTTTGCTAATGAATCTCTTTGTTGGTTATCTGGTATTTGGATAACTAAGGAGTCCTTGCCATCCTCTCCCTTTTAGGCACCTCTTGGACCAAGTCAAACACCTTGAAGCTTTGACTTTTCTACGCCCAAGTTTCCCATGCCATCTTTTGATTTGGCACCATCCTTTTAGACCATTGGATTACCATTTGATGTTGATCAATGGTAGAAATTAATGGTGCCAATATAGAAGTGTTGTGACTCTTTGGAAGAAAGTTACGTAGAATTTTATGAAGAGTCCTTCTGCTTTAAGACACCTCTTCATATTAATTCTTTGAATTTCACATAGTATTTTCTTCTAATGCGGTATGATATTTTTGAATGGGCATGAGATGAGAATTGGGAATGGGCATGAGAAATTTTTGGAGGCACCCTTATGTACATTATAAAAAGAGGTGTGCTCTGGGAGTCTAAGTAGTTTAAGAACTCTTCTTTCTTTCATACCACTCTCCCTAGTTGTCCAATTTCTTTCTTCCTTTTCTTATTAATTTAAGCACACAAACTGGCATCACCTCTCCCTGATACCAACTGATGTTCCATGATATCGCTCGAATGCCAATCATCCTTGACATCACAAGCCCCAATACGATATTGTGGAAGCTCCTGATCTTTAGCACAGACATGAAGAAACTTGTAATGTTCTCTATGGGGAGCAAACCACCGATCCTCCACCTAGATCTATGATGGGGTGCCTCCCTCTTTGGGCTTAAGGGAGACGCCCCCCTTCTCTAGGACTTCTTCAAGAACCCTAAGGTGGCAACTCTAGAGAGAAGAGAAGAAGAGAGTTGAGGGAGAAAAGGTCTATATTGATTTCAACCTTAAAAATCCTAATATAACTTATGTATTTATACATAACCATTAGGTCCGACCAAAAAACTCACCGACTAACCCAATACATGAAAGTACTTACCAAGCCCATGTCTTCCACGCTCTCATTCTCTAGATCTAGAAAAAATCCATACATGAATTAGCCCCCTTAAGACCTCTCAAACTAGGCCTTAAGACCCCAAGGATCAACCCAAATCCTAGCCCAAAATAGACCCTCGCATAAGTCTGCCCGCGCACTGAGCCGGCTCAGTCTCAGCACTGAGCCGACTAAGTTTCACTAGGTCAGCTCAGTCTGAAACTGAGTCAGCCTAGTTCTGTAGCCGGCCTAGTTCTGTGTCATGCAGTAGTTCTGAATGCTCAGCTCTCTATTTTGTCTGTGCACTAAGACTTAGTCGATCTAGTTTTGGACTAAATCGGCTAACCTATAGAAAATCTTCTTTCTACAGTATTGATTCTCCAACTTTGGTTTCTTATTTCACCTTGTATCCTAGATCTTTGAAGCACCAACCAAGCCCCTAAAATCTCTGGAGCCAACCCCCTGACTCCTTTCATGGCCTCCCAAGGCATGGGAAAACCACAAATCCTCATAATCCCTACCTTGGTGCTCCTAAGCCTTGGCAAACCTCTCGATAATGACCTCCGGTATGATCCTACTGTCCCAACGTACTCGATAGCCCCTTATGCAATCATCGCCTCTGCCAATCCTCTTTAGCTATTATGCACACTTAAGGCCTTTTGGATGACCACCTCTACCACTGAAGATCTTGGCTTGCACCTCTACACTATCCTAAAATTGTAGGATCTCTTCTGCTTAGTAGCTGCATCACATTTCCTGGACTTTTCTGAAGAACCTACAATGTTCTTGTACCGGCACTTGCTGTAAATCCTGACATGATCTTCTCAAAACTATGCCTATCCTCCTGCACATGCCACTCCACCTGGAACTATGCATCACTGATGCTGGTGCTAGGATATCGATCCTCCCGCACCCCTCTACTCTGAACTCATGTCAACTTTCTCTCCAATTATGAAGGCACCTTTCCGGAGCTCCACCTATATCTGAAGTCCATTTGATGCCACAGAAGCTGACTCTGTCTCTGAGTCCCTCGAGGCCAACAACTCAATGCTGCACTGCTAAGCCTACTACTGTACCTCGAATACCGTCGCTGCCCCTTCGTACCCTCTGCGCTCTATGGCCCTCTTCAAAGCCATCTTGAAAATCTCCGCAACCCATGGGCACCTCCAAAACTCAAGAGCTCATCCAACTCTTCTAAAACCAATGATTGAACCCTAGGGATTTTTACCCTAGTCCTTCTCTTGTGCCCCTACACCAGCCATCACTTCAATTGCGCCTGGAGAACCATCCTCCACCTAAATTGTAACTCTTCTTGGTGCTCTTGCAGAAGAAATCTGATTTATGATACTCCCGACTACCTGAGATGCCTCTGGTGCTTCCTGAGACCCCCTAGCTCTCCCTAAGACCTGCATCCGATCTTCTTGAGATACCATTGATACTCTCTACTGAGATACACTCCTTGACTGCTGTACCACCAAGCCTCTCTCAGTCTCGTACCTCTAGGGAAGTGCTCCTGCAGTGCTCCAACACTCCCTGACTCATCTCTGCACCGCTCTACAGCCACCCAACCCTAACCTACTGGACCTCCATGGATCATCCATCTTCACCACTTCCAAGGCTTCATAAATCAATACTTTGGTCAAACCACTGAATACATCTCCGACTACTTTCCCGCCTTTCAGACACTGAAGGACGTATAGTCGCTTCTTCAACCTTCCTTCGACCATTACCCCTTGAAAAACCTCTCTTCAATAGCTCTATACTATCCATCTTCTTAGAGAATCCTAATGCTCTCTGCTGAGATACCTCTCTCGACTACTACATCGCCAAGCCTCTCTCAGCCCTGCATCTTCAGGGAAGCGCTACTGTAGCACTCCAGTGCTCCCTGCCAGTCACATAACCATCATACACCCCAGTCTTTCCACCAAGATCGATCAGCAAATCATGCACCAAATTCTTCCATCCTGAGAAAATCTCTTTCTGTTAATCCTCTCAACCTCCACCTTCAACCCGCTACTCTCGATTGGCCAAACCATAGCAATAACGAAGATAGATTTGAGACATACCATGAAATCCTTATACAAATTTTTGATTTCATCTTGTACGACCTCTCCTTCCCTTCCACGCACCATCAGGCTCTGATACCAAATGCAAGCACATAAACTGGCATCACGTCTCCCTGATACCAATTGATGTTCCATGAAATCGCTTGAATGCCAATCATCCTTGACATCACAAGCCATGATACCATATTGTGGAAGCTCCTGATCTTTAGCACTGACCTAAAGGAACCTATGATGTTCTCTATGGGCAGCAAACCACGGATCCTCCATCTAGATCTATGATGGGGCACCTCCCTCCTTGGGCTTGAGGGAGATGCCCCACATTTCTAGGGCTTCTTCAAGAACCCTAGGGCAGCAACTTTAGAGAGAAGAGAAGAAGAGAGTTAAGGGAGAAAAGGTCAATATTGATTTCAACCATGAAAATTCTAATACAACCTATGTATTTATACATAGCCATTAGGCCCAACCAAAAAACTCTCCAGCTAATCCAATACATGAAAGCACTCACCTAGCTCATGTCTTTCATGCTATCATTCTCTGGATCTAGACCCGACCTATACATGAATTAGCCCCCTTAAGACCTCTCAAACTAGGCCTTAAGATTCCTAGGATCAACCCAAACCCTAGCCCAAAATAGACCCTCGTGTAACTCTGCCCGTGCACTAAGTCGGCTCAGTCTCAGTACTGAGCCGACTAAGTTCCACTGGATCAGCTCAGTCTGAAACTCATCCGACCTAGTTCTATGCCATGCCAGCAGTCCTGAATGCTCAGCTCTCTATTTTGCCTATGCACTGAGACTTAGCCAACCTAGTTTTGGACTGAGCTGGCTAACCTAAAGAAAATCTTCTTTCTACAGTCTTGATTCTTCAACTTTGGTTCCTTGCTTCACCTTATATCTCAGGTCTCCGAAGCACCAACCATGCCCTTGAAATCCCCAGAGCCAACCTCTTGACTCCTCCCATGGCCTCCCAAGGCTTGGGAGCACCACAAATCCTCATAAAATAAGTTCAAATTAAGGATAAAAGGTTTGCTTTAGGACAAGGCTTAGGAAGATTGTAAAGGAAGACAAGAAGAAAAGAAAGATAAGAAAGAGTAGGTCAGAAGGGTGATAGCAAAGGCTAAGAAAGGTTCTACCCAAATAATTAAAGTTCTTGTCTTAAGAATTTTTGTTGTTCCCATGATTGATTTTGATGATTACCAAACCTTGAGTTCATTGTGTATCTAATCATGTGTCTTAAGAATGTGTGTAAAATTTTTCAAGTATTCAAAATAAAAAATTTATCTCAAAAATAAATCCTCTTAAGATGCAATGCCAAAATACTTAAAAGATTAAATTTACACATATTTGGATGGCTTGGTATGAAGAAAGTATGATTGAAAGAAGAAAAATTAAAATTGAAGGAAGTAATCTTGTTTAGAAGAGTTTGGAGCCATGAAATTCTAGTTTGGAAGGTCAAACATTGAAGAAAAATGAAGTTAGAATTTTAGAGACCTCTCCAAAAAATTTAGAGATCTCTCCTAAAAATTTGGAGGCTTCTCCAAGCTGTTTGGCACTCCTGCTCATTACCCTAGCACAAGCTCAAGTCCTCTCCAAAATTGGGCGAGACCTCTCCTTTTCAAAAAATAGAAATCTCCATATTATGTTTGTTGTGCAACCATAAGATTGATTATGGAGACTGATGTAATATTTATCTAGTGCATAATGATGCTTAGGACATTTTGGATATACTACTTTGTTGTATAACCATAAGGACAATTATATTTCATTATGACTGTATAGAAATGAAGGATCCTACTTAACTAAAATCTTATAGTTTGTTGTGCTAACATAAGGCTATTAATGTTTTAGAGGCCAAGAATATATTGAGAATTGCATAAGATGCAATTGAAAAGAGTTTTCTACTTTTGAACTTATAAAAGATTTGTTGTGTAACCACAAGACTTTCTATAAGGAATTAAGATCTCAATCCCACTAAAAAAAATAAATAGATTTTCTCGATTATCATATTTGAGGGCTATGATATTCGATAAAATAGTGGGAGACATAATTA
This sequence comes from Cocos nucifera, assembly GCA_006176705.1. Lineage (NCBI taxonomy): Eukaryota > Viridiplantae > Streptophyta > Magnoliopsida > Arecales > Arecaceae > Cocos > Cocos nucifera. The sequence goes on along the minus strand of QRFJ01001167.1, from coordinate 380,417 downwards.
AATTAAAGTCCTAATTTAATTATGTACGTCATCATGAGTTGTTTGCTTATGTAATGTTCTATAATTATGTAGATTATATGGCTTCTTCACTTTCACTACGTTCAATTTTGGATTCCAATAACTTGACTGGTCCTAACTATGTGGATTGGCTGAGAAACCTAAAAATAGTACTCAGTCAAGAAAAGCTCTCTTATATTCTTGATGCCCCTAATCTTGAACCATTACGGGTAGATGCTATAGAGGAAGAAAAGTCTACGTACAAGATATGGCAAAATGATTCTCTTACTATCAAGTACATCATACTTGCCTCCATGAGTAACGAGTTACAGAGGCAGCATGATGGCATGGACACTCAGTCCATATTACTCAACCTAAAAGAGCTTTATGGAGAACAGAGTAGAACTGCTAGATATGAGATATCTAAACAGTTATTCTATGCTAGGATGGTAGAAGGTTCATCCATGCAAGACCATGTGTTGATGGTAATTGACCTAATCACTTGATTAAGCCAATTAGATTTTGTCATGGATGGAAAGTTGAGTGAAGATCTGATCTTGCAATTACTCTTAGAATTATTTTCTCAGTTTGTCATGAACTATCACATGAACAAGCTGAATACTTTCTTGCCTAAGTTGTTAAATATGCTCAAAATAGTAGAAAGCCATATCAAGAAGGATAAGGCTCCTCTTCTTCTTATAGATGGGATCTCCAAGAAGAAGGCATGCAGAAAGGGTTCAAAGAGGATGCTAAACCCAAAAGATGGCATAAATAAGAAGAAGAAGAGGAAGAAGGCCTCCAGATAGATGACCTATTTTTACTACAACAAAATAGATCAATGGAAGAGGAATTGCAAGGCTTACCTTGCAACTATGAAGACAAGTGCAAATAAAGTACCAAAAGATATGTGTGAGATACATACTATATTATCATTGAATTCTTTTATTTCAAACTCTTGGGTATTAGATACCAGCTATGATTTTCATATCTGCAAATTATTGCAGAGGCTGCAGAAAATTAAGAGTTTGAAAAAAGATGATTTTGAGCTCTATGGTGCTGGAGGAGAGTCCATCCAAGCGAAAGCTGTAGGGATAAATATTTTGAAGTTATCTTCTAAAAAGATCTTAGAGTTAAAAAATTATTATTACATATCTAAGATCATTAGAAATATTATATTTATATCCTTATTATTAAAATAAGAATATAATCTTGAAGTAACGAGCAATGGTTACTCTATCAAATATTCTAATGAAATAATATGCAATGGCATTTTTAATAATGTTTTATTAATTCTATATTTGGATGATAATATTTTTCATGTTGATGAAAGTAGAAAGCATAAAAAAAAGAACATAAGTAATATTGTACTTTGGCATTATTGACTTGGTCATATTAGTGAGAATAGGATTAATAAGTTATACAAAGAAAAGTTCTTTGATCCTTATGATTATGAATTATTAAGAATTTGTGAATCATGTCTCATGGGTAAAATGACCAAGACTCTATTTAGTGGACATGGAGAATGGATAAGTGAGTTATTAGGACTTATACATACAGATATATATGGTCCTATGACCACTCAGGCCAGAGAAGGATACTCTTATTTTATAATATTTACTGATAATTTATCTAGGTTTGGATATGTATATCTTTTGAAACATAAATCAGAAGCTTTTGATAAATTCAAAGAGTATCAAAATATGATCAAGAAACAAACTAAAAAAAATATAAAAATTCTTTGATTTGATCGGCGAGGAGAATATTTATCTAGTGAGTTTCTATACTATTTTAAAGTAAAAGAAATTCTTTCTGAATGGACTCCTTCTTATACACCACAATTAAATGGTGTAGTCAAAAGAAGGAATCATACCTTATTAGATATAGTATGATCCATGATGTGCTTCATAGAATTACCTTTTTTTTTTTGGGGTCATGCCTTAGAGACCATAGTATACATCTTAAATAGAGTATATTCTAAGTTAGTGTCTAGCACTCCATATGAGATATGGAGAGAAAAAATTTAATCTTAAGTATCTTAAGATATGGAGTTGTCTAGTATATGTCAAAAAAAATTTTGGATATAAGCTAGATGCTAGAGCAGATAAATATCTATTTGTAGGATATCCTAGAGATAGTATGGGAAATCTATTCTACCATCCTAGTGAACAAATGATATTTGTAAGTAGGCATGCTATTTTCATGGAGAAAGAGTTTATCCTAGAAAGAGATAGAGAGAGAAACATTGAACTGAGTAAAGTTCAAAAAAAATAAATAGATATTTTTCAATCAAATAAATACATAAATAAGGAAGAACCTGAACACATAACTCTAATCCATAGGTTTGATAGAGTGCAACATGCACCTATGAGGTACAGGTTCATTATTGAGAATAATAAGGTCTAAGTCATCGAGAATGATGAACCTCTGATCTATACAGAAGTTATCATGAGTAGGAACTCAGATAAATAGCTAGCTGCCATGCAATTCGAGATGGACTCTATGTACACCAACAAAGTATGAACTTTGGTGGATGCACTAGAGGGTGTGAACCCTATCGGGTGCAAATGGGTCTATAAGAAAAAGATTAGAGTGGATGGCCAAGTTGAAACCTATAAAGTCAGATTAGTGGCTAAGGGTTTCAGGCAAAAATAAGATGTAGATTATGATGAAACATTCTCACCTATTGCCATGGTCAAATCAATTTGGATTATGCTTGCCATAGCAGCATACTATGATTATGAAATATGACAAATGGATGTGAAGAACGCTTTTCTTAATGGTTTTCTTGAGGAGAAGGTCTACATGTCACAGCTAGAAAGTTTTGTCTCAAATGAGAGACCAAATTAGGTATGCAAGCTTAAGAGATTCATTTATAGATTAAAGCAAGCTTCAAGAAGTTGGAACATCTATTTTGATGTTACAGTCAAAGAGTTTGGCTTCATCAAGAATATGGATGAACCATTTGTGTACAAAAAGACTAGTGGGAGTGCCATAGGTTTTATGATTTTATATGTAGATAACATACTCCTCATTGGGAATGATATCCCAATATTACAATCAGTCAAGTTATGGCTATCAAATAAGTTTTTCATGAAAGACTTGTGAGAAGCATCCTATATACTTGGAATAAAGATCTATAGAGATAGATCTAAGAGGATGCTAGGCTTGTCCCAATCTAGGTACATTGACTTAATACTGAAAAAGTTTAGTACGAATGGGAGTAAAAAAGGTTACTTAACCATGAGTCAAGACATATATCTCTCTAAGAAGATGTCTCCTAAGATACTTAAAGAGAGAAATAGAATGAGTTCTATTCCTTATGCTTCAACTGTAGGATTAATAATATATGCTATGTTATGTACTAGTCCTGATGTTGCTTATACTTTAGGCATGGCCAGTAGATTTTAGGCTGATCCAGGAGAGGATCATTAGAAAGCTATGAAAAATATTCTTAAGTACTTGAGAAGGATTAAGGATATTTTTCTAGTATATGGTAGATCTGATCTCAAATTAGAAGGATATTTTGACTCTAGTTTTTATTCAGATCTAGATGATAGCAAATCCATTTCAAGGTATATTTTTACTCTGAATGGTGGAGTAGTGAGTTGGAACAGTACCAAGTAGCGAACTGTAACTGACTCAAACACTGAGACAAAATACATAGCTGCAAGTGAAGCTACTAAGGAACCTATCTAGATGAAGAAGTTCATCACTGAATTTGGTATTATTCCTAAAATTGAGAACCCAGTACCACTTTACTATGATAATACTGGAGCAGTTGCTCAAGCAAAGGAACCAAGGTCTCATCATAAATTCAAGCATATTCTAAGATGCTTCCATCCTGGTCGTGAAATAATCGAGAGGCAAGATGTTGTCATTAAACGAGTAGATACAAAGAAGAACATAGCAGACCCATTCACTAAGGCTCTACCATAGTAGCAATTTGATCACCACCTTGATTGTATGGAATTAAAATATAAGGGCGATTGGCTTTAGTGCAAGTGGGAGATTGAAAGAAATATGTCCTCAAGCCAATCATAATTTATATTTTGATGGACTATTCTTTTATCTTCCAAACTCATGCAATAATATTTTTAAATAAATAAAGGCATTTATTTCATCATATGTTGTATCTTAGTTATTTATTTAAGATTATGATGAACCCCATATATTAGGGCTATGATTTTTGGGTTATGATGAGATCATACTAGTGAGATCTAAAATCTTAAAATCCTAATTTAAATATTTCTAGTTGATGAAATATTAAATTAGGGATCAACATTTTTGGTAAGACTAGCACATCCTATGTATACGTGATGGAGAGAGTGATTAATCTTACTATCACTTGTGTATGACACTAATACAAGGATGTAGGTGCTCATTAGAGAATGAGTTCACTGAATTGATCCAACTTGAGAACATCTAATGAAGTCTTATCTACATGTCAATAGATAGTTCCCATAGTGAAAGTTGTGCATGAAATTCTTTAACCTGAGACTACCATAGAACCTTGTATGCATGAATCCATATTTTGGTTCATAATTATTCATAACTTAGTCATGTATGGGGTGATCTAGATATGGTGGATTGCATATGGAGGTTATGAGTAGGTCAACAAGAAATCGATCACTCTTAGTAAGAGGAGATTGCATCTTGCTTGCTTCAATCGAATGATGATTCAGAAAGACTTTGATCAAAGCATGATAAAAATTAAAAATAATTTCTAATATTTTATTAATTGAATCATCATCATATGATTGAAAGAAAAATAAATATGAAAATAGATTTGACATAATTCCATATCCATAGTCATATTCGGCATGCAAGGTGATTGAAGGATCTTGTTGTACGATAATTTTTCATTGAAAGATATTTTTGGTATTTACATCAAAATTCCATATCTTCTAGGTAGACATGATACATTGCTAGACATCAATCTTGTCTTGTGGATTTGATTGAATTAAAGAGTTTAATTTGATTGTTAATTAGAAAGTGTTCTAACTGATCAAATTAGGTTAGCAAGTTTTGACCTAAATAGGTTTGGTTGAGATCTAACCAAATTAGATCAAATTACATTTGGATCCACTACTGGCTAGATGAGGAACTCAATGAGTCACATACAAAGAAAATTGATCAAGGATCTAATTAGATTAGATCATGTTTGCTGGTTGAATATACTAGCATATATTGCAAACCCTAGCACCAAGATTCGAATCGGATTCCAATTTAGGCTAATTAAATCCAATTTGAGTCAAATCAAATTTGGCTAATTGATTGAGTTAACCTTTCGCTTGATGACCAGGGTCTAGGCATCATCTAACAACAACCCATGCACTAGAGACTCTCTCTCTTGGCGCGTAAGGTTTCGATTTATGCGCTTGGGACATGTGGTGCACGGAAGTGCTTTTGACGCCATCTACCTTCATTTATTTCATGTAAAATATGTTACATGAATTTCAAATGAAGAGGGGGTGTAGAAGAGTCCTTTTGCTAATGAATCTCTTTATTGGTTATTTGGTATTTGGATAACTAAGGAGTCCTTGTCGTTCCCTCCCTTGTAGGCACCTCTTGGACCAAGTCAAACACCTTGAAGCTTTGACTTTTCCATGCCCAAGTTTTCCATGCCATCTTCTAATTTGGTACCATTCTTTTAGACTTTTGGATTAGCATTTGATGCTGATCAATGGTAGAAATTAATGGCGCCAATATGAAAGTGTTGCAACTCTTCGGAAGAAAGTTACATAGAATTTTATGAAGAGTCCTTCTGCTTTAAGGCACCTCTTCATATTAATTTTTTGAATTTCGTGTAGCATTTTCTTCTGATGGGACATGATATTTTTGAATGGGCATGAGATGAGAATTAGGAATGGGCATGAGAAATTTTTGGAGGCACCCCTACATATATTATAAAAAGGGGTGCACTCCGGGAGTCCAAGTAGTTTAAGAACTCTTCTTTCTTTCTTACCACTCTCCCTAGTTGTCCAATTTCTTTCTTCCTTTTCTTGTTAAGACAAGTCGTAATTAAGGATAAATGGTCTACTTTAGGACAAGGGCTTAGGAAGATTGTAAAGGAAGATAAGGAGAAAAGAAAGATAATAAAGAATAGGCTAGAAGGATGACAGCAAAGGCTAAGGAAGGTTTTGCCCTAATATTTAAAGTTCTTATCATAAGAATTATAATTACAATAATCAGAGGTGCTGGTATCTTGATCAAGTTTCCATGTGGATCAATATTAGAGGGTGAACACGTAGACACCTAGTGGAACCCCTTGACAGACTGCTGCCGGCAATCAGGATCAAGTTAGGATTAAGTGATCATAGGTATGTTCCAATATCCTAATTTATGTTATAAATGCATATTATATGATTTAAATTCTAATTAGATGGTCCTAGATTTTGGGTTTGATTTTATGTTTTCATAATTTTGTTTTGAAATTTGTGCTTGGGCTTTGTACACCAAACCCTACTGGGGCATGGTTGATGGGCACAGCTAAAGAACCCTAGGCGCAAACAAAGTTTAAATTGATCCTACTGCACCATTTAGTGCCACATTATCTCAGCCAATGAGAGGCCTTTGATCAATCAAATCTAAATTTGATTGGTGGATTGATGTCATCTGATCATATTAGATAGGAGACCCCTCAAAGTCTCCTAATGTTGGTGCGAACACTAGATAAGCCCAGTGAAATTGGTGCCTAATAGTTTAAGGCTATCAAGCAACTTTGGAGTCCCATCTGTACGGGATACTTTCCTTTTCCCCATGTGTGCAAGCCAACTAAGAGCATGCGCACATTCTTGTGCATGAAATCCAAGAGGACATGCACCCCAAGGAGATGCCCAAAGGGAGCGCATGCCCCTACCCTTTCTTTCCTGCATTACGACATCTCATGTTCGGGCAGTATCAGAAAATGGCAAGTGGTGGTAGGAATTAGCAGGTGTTGTCTTATTTCCATCTGATAGATCAAGACAATCCTTTTCTGATCTAAACAAGCTCTAGTTAGTTAAAGACAAACCCATACAGGATTCTCTAGGGAGCCCAAACCAATTTGGCTCAGCCAAGATGAACCAGAAAGATTACATAAGGAGAAAGTTAGGCTCAATCATGTGCTAGCATGATTTTCTTGAACCTAATTGGATCTAATCCAAATCAATTAAACTGGGTTAGCTCAATTGATGACATCCAGACTCAAACCATTGTTTGTATGATTTAGTTAGGCTTAGTTCTATATGGTAATGAGATATATCGTGATCTCCATCATCGACATCATCGAAACATCTTTCGATGGATTAGAATTTTTTTGATTCATACAATTAGAATGATCGATCATCAGGATCATCCTAATTGCTCCCAAAATTCATCAGTGATACCTAGTAGTATATGGTGGTAAGCCATCAAAACTGAATGCGAATCTCTCGGTGTAGCTACCTATATGATTGGGTTCTTCTATCTTGAGCCCTAATAGGATTAGGGTTAAGGTGAACTCATCAAACCCAATATCTATTATATGAATTAATCATTCAATTTAAGTTCGAGGTAAAAAACTAATAGAAACTCTTTCTATCATCTTCATGTTAGATATATGTGCCCTAGAAGTCAGAATTGGCTGACACTTGTAATACACTTCTAGGGGCAAAATTGTAATTTTGACTAAAATCAATAAATGGATTATTTTCTATCACATATGTGTATTTAGTGTCTGTGATACATCCTTTGAGTTAATAGTAATGATAATTCATATTTTCAAGAGTTGAAAATTTAAGACATGAATAATCATTATTAACTCATAAATTACTCCCGACCATAGGATCATCACGAGGATGGTGATTGATTCGAAAGGTTGGTGTACAATCGCTTCTCTTTAGTAGATGAGTCTTGCATCTACGGTGTGGAGACATCGAAGCAAGAGTACCGGTACTCGTTAGAGAATGAGGGCATTGAGCGTGACCACCTCGAGTAGTCATTAGGAAGTCTACCTTCTCGTCAATGACTGACTCGATGCTGTAGTAGTGTGTCTGATTCTTTGACCTGAGGTGCATCGACAGTTCACCTTGAGGGTGTTATAGTTTGACTACACCATTACTCGATCTCCTAGCCATATGGAACCCTGAGGTGTATGTTGGCTATAGCATGTTCATTGTAGGAACTGGATGGCATCAAGATGGAATCTATCTACCTCGGTGGTAGAGGAGCAGCCCTATGATAATCATGAGAATCAAGTCCAGAAGCCCATGGCCATGGCAGAGTGAAATAATAGAAAGAGTTTCTATTTAGATTTTCACATTGGACTCGAATCGAATGATTACATCATATGACAGAAACTAGGGTTTGACGAGTTCACCTTAACCCTAATCTGATCGGGGCTCAAGATAGAAGAACTTAATCACACAGGTAGCTGCACTAAGAGGTTTGCATTCAGCTCTGATGGATTGCCACCATATACTGCTAGGTGTCACTGGTGGATTTTGGGAGCAATTAGAATGATTTAGATGATCGATCATTCTAGCTGTTCGAATCAGAAGAGTTCTGATCCATCGAAAGGAGTTTCGATGATGTCGATGATAGAGATCATGACATATCCCATTACCATACAGAACTGAACCTAACTGGGTCACACAAACAAGGGTTTGAATCTGGTGATCATCAATTGAACTGATCTAGTTCAATTGATCTGAATGAGATTCAATTAGGTTCAAGGAAAATCGTGCTAGCACTCGATTGAACCTAACGTTCTTCTTTTGCTATCATAAATAAGTTGTCCTATCTGAGCCAAAGAAGTTTGTGCTCAATCAGAGGCCTTCATATGGTCTGACTGGAGGTTGTCCAAGTTAGAATAGGTTGTCTTATTTTGTAAGACATTACCTGCCATTTTTGGTCACCTGCCATTTCTTGTTCTTTGACTTTGGTCAAAAGTCTACCTTTGACTGGTCAAACATTGACCATTGATACTTTGACTTTTGACCACATGTCATGCACCTATTGGAGAGCTGGTGGGGGCCTGTCCCCTTGCCAGAACCTGGCAAGGAGGAGGGTGCATGCCACCCTAGGCGTGTGCCCAAGTTGGAGGCGCCTAGGAGTCCTTGTTGGACAAGGACTCCACCTCCCTTTTGGATTTCAATTAGAGTTCTCCTAAGAACCAAATTTGACTGGTCTTAGGTGCCCTCTAAGGAGGAATCCTAGGGGACTCTATTCCCACCAATCAGATTTAGATCTGATTTCATAAAGGATTGTGATTGGTTGGGAAGAAGAGGAGTTGAATCACAGTTAGTCTATAAATAAGACCCTGTGCCCAACTCAGATTGTTACACGTGACATGATTGAGAATCATAATTCCCATGCCCAAGGCTACCTCTCCCCTCTTCCTCCACACCAAACCTCCTTCTCCCTCTCCTCTCCACATCCAAAAGGGTTTTGGACTTTGGTTGGTGCGATCCAGATCAAAGAAAGGCGATCAAAAGCAAGAAGGCTGCACTGCTGCAAAGGACGACTGCTGATCTTCAAAAGGAGTTTTGAAGATCCTCCAGATCAGATCCAGATCTAATTTTTGGAGATGTGATAGAGAAGAAGAGGATCTCTAGATCCAGCTTGAGTGGATACCGATAGAGGCCAGGCGCTTGCGTGGCTAGATCCAGAACCTTCCGCTGCAAACAGGATCATCAACAGGGTAATAGGATTACCCAAATTAGGTAAATTAAATTTGATTTAATTTATCCTTATTTTATTTTATTTATTAAAATAATAAGAATTAGATCTAAAATATCCTAGATCTGATATAGATCAAAGAGAAAAATTTTGAAATATATCTCTTGATCTGATCAGATCTGAACGAACCTGGACCGAAAAATCAGAATTTTCCTTCAACTGGTATCAGAGCCATGGTTCTTAAAATGTTTAGATCTGATTTTAAATTTATTTTAATCAGAAAATAATTGATTTCAGATGTCACATGAGATGTGATCAGATCTGAAATCAGAAAAAATTAAAATTAAATGATTTGGATCTAAGATTAGAAGATATGCATGACTAGTTCTAGAATAGAATAGTTCTATAGAATAGTCTTGCATGTTTTTCAATTTAATTTGATTAAACCATATTTTAGATCCATTTATTTACTATTTTTTGATATTATAATGGTTATAATAACATCTAAAAAATAGTAAATAAAAATTATTTAATTTTAAACATCATATGAGATATGATTGATGCATGTCTAGACTAGTTGTAGAATAGTTCTACATAGTTGTCTAGATTAGGGTTTATTTTGATAAGATCAATTTAAATCTAATTTTTAGATTATTATGAGATAATTTAGATCTAAAAATATGCATGATTCGATACATGAGATGTATGCAAAATATGCCATGATTAGATCTAATTTGTATATGAGATATATGATATAGATCTAAATACTGTTTTGTAGTATTGACATGTTCCTGATTAAGGCGTTCCTCTTGGCCGTCCGGTCATAAGAATGAAGAAGGGTTTAAAGGCCCTCTCTTCCCATTCGATGGGGTGTTCTTATGATGTGTAGGGGTGCTGCGTGTTCGTCCTTAATCAGAAATCCAAAACTTACTTTCTGCAAAACCCTAGATCCTGAAACCCTAGGATTTATTGTGCATATTTTGTTTATGAACCCTACTTAATTAAAAATTAAGTTTATGGAATATTAATTAGGTCTAAAATTGAGAATTTTAGATCTAAGACATATTCATAATACTGGGTTCGGGCTTGGGTAGCTCAATTAGGTCTAAGCGGTTGATCAAATCGAATCAAGAGTTGGTTAGATGGGATCAACAATGCTTAAATTGACCAGCCTAATAGGATTAAGTCTGGGTCAAGATCGAGTCACGATCAAGCAAGACCTAATTAGGCTCAGAGGTTAGAGTCTGGATTGTAGGCTAACCCAATTGGTTCTGGACTCAACAATTTGGTGTCTAAGGTAAGTTTGGCACATACGACCGACTGGTTTTTAATTGGAAGCTACTCGACCTGAATGCATTCTTGTACGAGTTAATGGCATATTCCTTCCACCGGTCTCACTTACCTGGCCATATCTGTTGACACAGTTCTGATCTGAGGTGGTCAATAATCCGAGCTAACCCATGCCACTAGGTTAGTCATAATTGTTATGACTAAGCCAAGTCTAGTTTAATGAGACCTGAATCAATTCTCCCTAAGAAAAGATTAAGTCTGAGGTCTTCCACCATTGTAGATGTGCGGGCCCTTCCCGGGGTTGATTGTTCTCGGCTGGATACAGTGGCTCAGTTGCACCGGAAAAGATGCAACCATGTCTATTAGGCATTGGATGCTATGGGCTGGAGGATGAGTTGGGCTCAATATTTCGGATACGGTGAGAGACTCAATTAGGAATCCAGTCTATGCAAATGGTGGGTCTGACTTAACTAAGGAGTGGATCAATATTTTCGGATACGGTGAGATTCATGAATTAGAGACCAAGTTTGGGTGCACCATGATTAGAGAATCATTGAACAGAGTTGTTCACTCATTGGCTAACCCATCACCAATAACTGTTAGGTGAGGTGATGAGTCAGTTGGTGAGACCGCACCACCCACTAGAAATCATTAATCATGGAGATTTTTGCATCTCTACAGAGGGAGTGTAGGGATCCGAGAAAATAGTGGGAGCTAATTTATTTAAAAATAAAATCTCTAAATAAATTGGTCAAGTCAAAATTACAGTATCTAACTAGAATCTTTGACTCTCTACAGAAAAATGTCTGCGTCCAACCCATTGGCACGTATCCTGGACACACATAGACTGACCGGACCCAATTATAAAGATTGGCTCAGGAACTACAAAATTGTTTTGGGTTCTGAGAAGTTAACCCATGTTTTGGACCAGGACCCTCCCACCTTACCAGCCCGTCCATCCACTGAACAGAGAGCGTCTCTGGAAAAATGGATAGACGAAGATAATAAGGCCAGATATTACATGTTGGGCTCGATGTCTGATGAGCTCCAGCGCCAACATGAAGATATCGGGACTGCTCGCCAAATGTTGGCTCACCTGCAGGAGATGTTTGGTGAACAGAGTCGCGCAGCCAAATATCAAGTCACGAAATGACTTTTTAAGGCTAAGATGCGTGATGGGCAGTCAGTCCAAGATCACTGTCTGACAATGATCAAGGACATGGAAGAGCTTGAGAAGCTCGGTGTGAAGTTAGACTTGGACCTGCAGAATGATATTATTCTGCAATCCTTGACTGATGCATATGGGCAATTCATCATGAATTACCACATGCATAAACTTCAAAATTCCTTGGCCGAATTAATGAATATGCTGGTTACCGCTGAGCTTTCTATGAAAGGTTCTAAAGGCTCAGTTCTTGCTATGGAACGGACTTCTTCCAAAAGAAAGTCTTATGGAAAGAAAAAGAAGTCTGTGAAAAAGCAAAAGGATGGAAGGATCAAAGAAGAAGAAGGCAGAGCCGAAGAAAAGGCCGATGTCAAAGGAAAGTGTTTCCATTGCAACAGCGACGGCCATTGGAAGCGGAACTGCCCTACTTACCTGGCCACCCTGAAGAACAAGAAGGAAGGTCCTTCTGGAGGTATGCTCGTTATTGAGTCTAACCTTACGATTTCTTCTGCATCCAGTTGGGTGCTTGACTCTGGTTCTAGTGCTCATCTGTGCACTTCTATGCAGGGTCTTGAGGATAGCAGGAGGCTGAGGGATGGAGACATGATCCTACGTGCATCGGTAATGGAGCAAGAGTTGCTGCAGTAGCCGTGGGAACATACCCTCTTCGATTACCATCTGGTTTAGACTTAGTTTTGAAAGACTGTTATTATGTGCCTGCAGCTAGCAGGAATTTGATTTCTATTTCATGCTTAGCACAAGAAGGTTATGTGATTCACCTTCTTTAAGGACCATTGTAACATTCTTTATGAAAGAAATAAAATTGCAAATGGTTTTCCTTATTAATGGTCTTTATCAGCTACATATTGATGTACCTGTTCTAACTATCGAGCAAAACGTGAATGCCAAACGACCTAGGGATAGTCCAAACGACAGATATCTATGGCACCTGAGATTAGGTCATATAGCAGAAGATAGGATCAACAAATTGGAGAAAAATGGGCTATTGAGTCCATTGACTTTCGAGTCATATCCAACTTGTGAATCTTGTCTTCAAGGCAAAATGACTAAACTCCCTTTTGTTAGGACATGGGGAAAGGGCCACAGATCTCCTTGCCCTAGTACATACTGATGTGTGCGGCCCATTTGATGTGCCGGCTAGAGGCAATTTTGTCTACTTCATTACCTTTATCGATGATCTGTCTAGGTATGGGTATGTGTATCTTATGAGACACAAGTCTGAAGCTTTTGAAAAGTTCAAAGAATTCAGACATGAAGTAGAAAAATAAACTGGAAAACCCATTAAGGTTCTTCGATCAGATCGAGGAGGTGAATACCTTAGCCAGAAATTCCTAGACTATCTTAAGAAAAATGGCATAGTCTCTCAATGGACTCCACCAGGAACACCTCAACTCAACGGGGTTTCAGAATGGAGAAATCGGACTCTATTGGATATGGTTCGATCCATGATGAGCTTCACAGACCTCCCTGATTTTCTTTGGGGACACTCATTGTTAACTTCAATCTATCTACTGAATAGGGTTTCCTCTAAAACCGTTCCTACCACACCGTATGAGATATGGCACGGTAAGAAACCAAGTCTGAGTCATCTCAGAATTTGGGGTTGTCCGGCTCATGTCAAAAGACAACAAGCGGACAAGTTAGAGTTTAGGTCCTTCAGAGCTCGATTCATAGGATATCCTAAAGAGTCATTAGGATACTATTTCTACATTCCAGAAGACCACAATGTGATTGTGAGTCGACATGCCATCTTTCTTGAAAAATAGTTTATTCAAGATAGCGGCATTGGAAAAGCAGATCAAGCTTGATGAGAAAGTCTCACAAGTAGCAACGAGCTAAGGACCAATTGGAACCAAATCAGGTTGAGCCAATAAGAACACTACCTCCTCCACCTCGTAGATCGAAAAGAGTTTTCCGTCCCCCTGAAAGATACTTAGGTATTATTTCAGAGGAAAGTAGAGGAAAATGTTCCTCGTAGGTAATGGTGCTCATGGTGATGATCCCAAAACCTACAACGAGGCGATATCAGATATCGACTCTGAGAAATGGCTAGAGGCAATGCAGTCAGAAATTGACTCGATGCACTCAAACCAAGTCTGGAACCTTGGTAGATCCACCAGAAGGTATAGTACCTATTGGGATGTAAATGGATCTTCAAGAGAAAGATTGGTGCAGATGGGAATGTGGAGACATTCAAGGCTAGACTAGTGGCAAAAGGTTATAGTCAATGCGAAGGCATTGACTATCAGGATACCTTTTCCCCAGTGGCTATGCTAAAATCCATCCGCACATTGCTTGCTGTTGCAGCCTATTTCGATTATGAAATATGGCAAATGGACGTGAAAACGGCATTCTTAAATGGATATCTTGAGGAAGATATCTATATGGAACAGCCGCTAGGTTTCACATCCAGTGATACTGATCACAAGGTTTGCAAGCTGCAAAGGTCCATATATGGACTTAAGCAAGCATCTCGGAGCTGGAACACTCATTTCAATGATGTGATCAAAAAAATGTTTGGTTTCATCAAAAATGAAGAGGAACCATGTGTGTTTTCAAAAAGGTCAGTGGGAGCGCTGTTGTCTTCCTCGTATTGTACGTGGATGACATCCTCCTTATTGGGAATGATATTCCCATGTTGACGACAGTCAAAATATGGTTGTCCAAGGAATTCTCCATGAAAGACCTAGGTGAAGCATCCTTTATTCTAGGAATTAAGGTCTATAGGGATAGACCGAATAGGATGCTAGGACTTTCACAGAAGATGTACATAGAGAAAGTACTAAAGAGGTTTAGTATGGAAAACTCTAAGAGGAGATTAATACCCTTCAGACATGGTATTCATCTTTTCAAGAAGATGTGCCCTAGCACACCTGAGGAAATAGAATGCATGAGCAAGATCCCTTATGCTTCTGCAATAGGGAGCCTCATGTATGCCATGCTATGTACACGACCTGATATAGCCCATGCTGTGAGTGTCACAAGCAGATATCAGTCAAATCCAGGTGAAGAACACTGGACTTCTATGAAATGTATCCTTAAGTACTTGAGAAGAACTAAGGATATGATGTTGGTCTTTGGTAATGGAGAACTCCAAGTCCAGGGATACACAGACTCAGATTTCATGTCTGATATAGATGATCGAAAGTCGACATCTGGCAGTCTGTTTGTGTGCAATGGTGGTGCTGTCAGCTGGAAGAGTTCCAAGCAAACCATGATAGCAGATTCCACCATGGAAGCAGAATATATCGCTGCATCAGAGGCTGTGAAGGAAGCATTCTGGTACAAGAAGTTTGCTATAGAAATCGGAGTAATGCCATCAGATGCCATTCCTCTATACTGCGACAATAATGGCACCATAGCCCTTGCTAAGGAGCCGAGGTCTCACCAGAAATCCAAGCATATTGAGCGGTGATACCACCTCATCCGCGATTACCTCGAGAAGGGTTACGTCGAGGTCAAGAGAGTCGACTCCACAGATAATGTGGCAGACCCACTTACAAAGCCGTTGGGCCAACAGAAGATCGAAGCCCACCTTGAGAAGATGGGACTTAGACTTGTAGCCAATTGGCTTTAGGACAAGTGGGAGATTGTTAGATATATGTGCCCTAGAAGCCAGAATTGGCTGACACTTGTAATACACTTCTAGGGGCAAAATTATAATTTTGACTAAAATCAATAAAATGGGTTATTTTCTATCACATATGTGTATTTAGTGTCTGTGATACATCCTTTGAGTTAATGGTAATGATAATTCATATTTTCAAGAGTTGAAAATTTAAGACATGAATAATCATTATTAACTCATAAAATGCTCCCGACCATAGGATCATCATGAGGATGGTGATTGATCCGGAAGGTTGGTGTACAATCGCTTCTCTTTAGTAGATGAGTCTTGAGTCTACGGTGTGGAGACACCGGAGCGAGAGTATAGGTACTCGTTAGAGAACGAGGGCACTGAGCGTGACCACCTCGAGTAGTCATTAGGAAGTCTACCTTCTCGTCAATGACTGACTCGATGCTGCAGTAGTGTGTCTGGTTCTTTGACCTGAGGTGCATCGGTAGTTCACCTTGAGGGTGTTATAGTTTGACTACACCATTACTCGGATCTCCTAGCCATATGGAACCCTGAGGTGTATGTTGGCTATAGCATGTTCATTGTAGGAACTGGATTGGCATCAAGATGGAATCTATCTACCTCGGTGGTAGAGGAGCAGCCCTATGATAATCATGAGAATCAAGTCCAGAAGTCCATGGCCATGGTAGAGTGAAATAATAGAAAGAGTTTCTATTTAGATTTTCACATTGGACTTCGAATCGAATGATTACATCATATGACAGAACTAGGGTTTGACGAGTTCACCTTAACCCTAATCTGATCGGGGCTCAAGATAGAAGAACTTAATCACACAGGTAGCTGCACCAAGAGGTTCGCATTCAGCTCTGATGGGTTGCCACCATATACTGCTAGGTGTCACTGGTGGATTTTGGGAGCAATTAGAATGATTTAGATGATCGATCATTCTAGCTGTTCGAATCAGAAGAGTTCTGATCCATCGAAAGGAGTTTCGATGATGTCGATGATAGAGATCATGACATATCCCATTACCATACAGAACTGAACCTAACTGGGTCACACAAACAAGGGTTTGAATCTGGTGATCATCAATTGAACTGATCTAGTTCAATTGATCTGAATGAGATTCAATTAGGTTCAAAGAAATCGTGCTAGCACTCGATTGAACCTAACGTTCTTCTTTTGCTATCATAAATAAGTTGTCCTGTCTGAGCCAAAGGAGTTTGTGCTCAATCAGAGGCCTTCATATGGTCTGACTGGAGGTTGTCCAAGTCAAAAAGGTTGTCTTATTTTGTAAGACATTACCTGCCATTTTTGGTCACCTGCCATTTCTTATTCTTTGACTTTGGTCAAAAGTCTACCTTTGACTGGTCAAACATTGACCATTGACACTTTGACTTTTGACCACATGTCATGCACCTATTGGAGAGCTGGTGGGGGCCTGTCCCCTTCCTAGAACCTGGCAAGGAGGAGGGTGCATGCCACCCTAGGCGTGTGCCCATGTTGGAGGCGCCTAGGAGTCCTTGTTGGACAAGGACTCCACCTCCCTTTTGGATTCCAATTAGAGTTCTCCTAAGAACCAACTTTGACTGGTCTTAGGTGCCCTCTAAGGAGGAATCCAGGGGACTCTATTCCCACCAATCAGATTTAGATCTGATTTCACAAAGGGTTGTGATTGGTTGGGAAGAAGAGGAGTTGGATCACAGTTAGTCTATAAATAAGACCCTGTGCCCAACTCAAATTGTTACACGTGACATGATTGAGAATCATAATTCCCATGCCCAAGGCTGCCTCTCCCCTCTTCCTCCATGCCAAACCTCCTTCTCCCTCTCCTCTCCACGTCCAAAAGGATTTTGGACTTTGGTTGGTGCGATCCATATCAAAGAAAGGCGATCAAAAGCAAGAAGGCTGCACTACTGCAAAGGACGACTGCTGATCTTCAAAAAAAGTTTTGAAGATCCTCTAGATCAGATTCAGATCTGATTTTTGGAGATGTGATAGAGAAGAAGAGGATCTCCAGATCTAGCTTGAGTGGATACCGATAGAGGCCAGGTGCTTGTGTGGCTAGATCCAGAACCTACCGCTGCAAACAGGATCATCAACAGGGTAATAGGATTACCCAAATTAGGTAAATTAAATTTGATTTAATTTATTCTTATTTATTTTATTTATTAAAATAATAAGAATCAGATCTGAAATATCTCAGATCTAAAATAGATCAAGAAGAAAAAAATTTGAAATATATCTCTTGATCTGATCAGATCTGAACGAACCTGGATCAGAAAATCAGGATTTTCATTCAACACTTCACACTGCCATGGCCGTGGGCTTATAGACTCAATCTCATGATCATCATCGGGCTACTCCTTATCTACCAAGGTAGATAGATCCCTTTATTAGTGCAACCCAATTTCTATAATGAACATGCTATAGCCAACATACACCTCAAGATTCTAAATGACTAGGAGACCAAGTTATGGTGTAGTCAAACTATAACACCTTTAAGGTGAACTACCAATGCATCTCAGGTCAAAGAACTAGACACACCACTACAGGATCGAGCCAGTCATTGATGAGAAGGTAGACTCCCTTATGACTTTTCGAGGTAGTCATGCTCAGTGCCCTCATTTTCTAACGAGTATCTATACTCTCACTCTAGTGTCTCCACATCATAGACTTAAGACTTATCTATTGTAAGAAAGCGATCGTACACCAATATTTCGAATCGATCACCATTCTTATGATGATCCGATGGTCAGGTACAGTTTATGATTTAATTATGAAAATTCATGCCTTAAGTTTTCAACTCTTGAAAATATGAATTATCATTATCATTAACTCAAAGGATATATCACAAACACTTTAAATACATACTATGATAGAAAATAATTCTTTTATTTATTATAGTCAAAATTATATAATTATCCTAAGAAGTGTATTACAAGTGTTAGCCAATCTGGCTTCTAGGGCACACATCTAATAGTTAAGCCATGATTTTTTTAGCAGTTTTAGACCTAAGAGAGAGGGCATGGGTGTGTAGAGCTTGGGTGCATTAGGATTGTGGGTGTGGGATTTTGTAAAGGCATAATCATTATGCCTAGCTAAGAGGAAAGGCTTAGACAAGAAAGGTCTTCTCAGGGTTTGTGTTTTAGATTTTCTTCTACCAATTTTCTAAGAGAAAAACATAGAAAGAAAGGTTTTTCTAGATCCTCCCTTCTCCTACATTGATCCTTGAAGAGTTTAAGTCATTTGAAGAAGGAGAATCGGCATCAACTATCAAAAAAGGATCAGTGCAGTGCTAGCACACTGTGCTGATTATCAGATTGCTGGACTTCATATTATGATCGAGGCTTCGTATGGATTTCTCATAGAGACCAGATGCGTTTGTGGCTTGAAGCAACAACCTCAGTCTTAGATCAGCAAGTGAAGATCAAAATTCATGAGTAAGGTATTCAGATTTGATCTCAATTCTAGACTAGATTAGATTTAGTTTTTCCTATTTGATGTTGATATAATCAACATCACTATTTTTGTTCTTTATTTAATTTTCAAATTTATATACATATATAAGTTATATCATTAGATCCTAGATCAAGGGTTTATTTGCATATTTTATAGATTAATTAGATTAATCTATAGCTTTCGCTATTCTAATTTTTGAAAAAGTTTCAAAATACATGCTAGAAACCCTAGATTTTTCTTGCAAGTTTTTCTCATATTTGTTTGATTTTTTTCTTTCATAGTAAAGTTTGCATGCCCTATGAAGGTAGATCTTATTCTAATCCACGTACTTGATTTTCTGCTATCTCTTATCTTTTATTCTTCTTTCTTTCTCTTGTAGTATCCACACGTGATTGAGTGCAACACAAGTGGTATCAAAAAGTTTTTGAGGTGGTGGTGTCTTAGCCAAACTCCACAACAATCGGTATTAGAGTGAGTTGATATCCTAACATCATGTTTGAGATGAGTCGACCCCTATGTCGGAATAGGACCTTTTAATTGAAGCTGTCCTATTGCTCTATTCTTTGTATTCATTTTATTTTAAATTGAAACATCTCCCAAACATTCCTCTGTCTAAATCGAACCATCCTCTCCCATTTTCCCTTGGATTTTTTGATGATTTGGTTCCAATGTCACCCACCAAGCAAAAAGCTCATTGTTAGAGGCGACCCGGTGCACGAATCCAAAGCTCTAATCTGCCTTTCATGCCTCCTCTAGTCTGTGAAAGGCATTCTAAGCATAAAGCTGACCAAGAGGGAGCTTCTTCAGTGCCTCCTCAACCTTCTCAGGTCCCTTCTCATCCTCCACCTAAAGGAAATTCTAGGATTTATATGCATCTATTTTAAAACTTTTTCAAAAATTAATAGTGAAAGCAATAGATTAATCATATTAATCTATGAAAATATGCAAGAAATTTCTAGAACTAGGATCTTATGACATGATTCATGCATGTAATAAATCTAAAAATTAAATATTAAATAAGGATGAAAGATATTGATCACATCAATATCGGTCAATTTCTAGATCTAATCTAGACAGTAAAAGTGATCTTATCCTTTTACCTTTTTATAGGTAGAGATTACCACTTGCTGATCTAAGGCTGAGGTCATCACTTCTAGCCACATAGATGTCCAACCTCTATGGGATGTCCACATAAAGCCTCGATCTTCATCTAAAGTCCAATCTCTAAAAATTAGCATAGTGTGCTAGCACTATACTGATCTTTCTTTGACGATTGATCACGAACCTCCTTTTTCAAGTTGCTTGGACCTTCCAAGGACTAAAAGAAGATTGGGAGGATCTGAGAAAAGTCTTCTTCCTCACCTTTTTCTCTCAAAAGGTTGTGGAAGAAGGTATAAGAGCAAAACCTAGAGAAGACCCCTCTTCTCTCTTTCTTTTCTCTCACCAGGATGCTTAAACTTATGTCCTTACAAAAGCCCATGCCCAAGTCCCTCTTGCACCCAATGAACCCATGCCCAAGCCCTTTCTCTCTCTATTGAAAGTTTTGTGAAAATCTAACACCCAAAGGCCTCTTAAATAGAGAGATATTCAAGAGTCTTTATCTAGGTTAAAAGCCTAGAAAGGCATGTCCAAACATGACAAGAATTGGGGTGCCCAACTTTTAGGCACCTCCTTCCTTTCCTTTGGCATGGAGACTTAGGGATGGGTGCACAAACCTTCCTTTATTTCCACCAAAAAATTCAGAATAAATTTGATTTAAATGATGCATGGGTTGGATACAATTTTGGTTTTGTCAAACTATATCAAATAGAGATTTAAATCAAAACTACTTACTAGTTTTGACTTGGTCCAAAACTTCTTTCCACCAAAGAGAGATATGGGGCACAAGGGGCTTCTTTTGGCATGAGAAATCCCATGCAAACAAGGTGAGATGGCATGGAGTAGGGTGTTGGCATAAGGGAGAGCATTCCAGTCAAACTGGGCTCTCATGTTTTGACTATTCAAAGCAAATCTTTAGTCCGATTAAAATAGATCTTGGTGCAACCTAATTAATGATATTCCTAATCCAATTAGAAGCCCAATTATATTAGATTAAATTTAATTTAATTTTGATTTAAATTCTAATCAAATTCAAAATTAGGTGCTCTCAAGTCCTAATTCAACTAGGAATTGTTCTTCCTTATAATTGACTTATCCCATAAACTAATTGGATTTGATCCAATCAAGTCCAAACCAAATCTAATTGAATCTTATTCAATTCAACTTGATCTCAGTCCTTAAGCTCAATTAGATTGAACAAATTAGCAAACTGATTGCTAATTAATTTTTCTGTAATACTTGCACTAGGTCAAACATCAATCATATTGATTGTTTGATCCTAGAATGATTCTTAATCATTGATCAACCATCCAATCAGATCAAGATCTATAATGTATGTGATCCCATAGATTTGAACCTAAGCTAGTAGCGTAGAAATAAATTTCTATACCAATTGAAGTGATCATTTAATAATGGTACCTGATGTCCGGATAGGTCGAATGTATAAAGCAACATTCTAGAACCTATATGGATATGATTTTCATATGATTCATCCCCCTGACAATGAATGCTCGAGGATGACTCAAGGTTTAACTATCAACCCTTAATAGGTCATCCACATTATATTTCAAAATATCGAATCTATTATATGGATTACCCTGGTTAAGGTTTTGCTAAATTAAAATACAGCGATGCCTTATCTCCAAACTCTTAGAGTGGTCAATCCCATCTTGATAACTCATCGACTTCATGAGTACTTAACTATGTCCAAAAATCTTCCATCACTGAATTAAAAATTTAAATAGTCTGGCACCAAAGCATAGCGAGTTGCTTGTAAGTCACCATGGTGATCTCAGGTCTAAGGGATACTTATATCCATCTCCTATCAGAGCAATTTTTGATAGTAGAATGCTCCAAAGTTGGTCATGTTTAGTGGTGATGTATCCCTATATCTCATCTGTATGCCATACTAGTATCTCCACACTCATTGGTTAAGAGGATAACCAACCCATGTGGCACACAATGATCTACACTTAATAAACATTATCGTCTTAGTTAACAATGTATCATTTGGTTATGAATATTTTAAGAACTAATTGATAAATCCTCTCTTTATTAAATCTAGATAATCCTAAGAACTTTATCACAATACTAGAATTCATTAGAAGATGTACATTTATGATAAAAAAAGCATTATTCAATATAAATTATTTGCATTTACAATATTAGCACAACCATCAATAGGCTAATGATTGACTTTGGAACACATTTCTTAACAACTCCCACTTATCCTAAAGCCACTCAATATAGTATCTAATATCCATCTTCGACTTGTGATTGTCAAACTTCTTTACCACCAAGGATTTATGAATGGATTGGCCAGGTTCTCTTTTCTGTTGATCTTTTGAAGATTGATGTCACCTTGATTCATGATCTCTCAGAGAAGGTGGTATCGGTGCAGTATGTGCTTTGTCCATTGGTGTGCCTTTGGTTCCTTTACCTGAGCAATGGCTCCAACACTATCATAGTAGAGTAAGTGATAGGGACGCGATGCTGTCGTTAAGACACCGTGTTTATCAGTTTAATCCGACTTCTTAAAATTATTGAAAATATATAGATAGTAGTGAGTCGGGTCGAATCCACAGGGAAGGTAGTGTTTTTAGATTTGAAATCTTTGATTTTTGAAAAGAAAAGAAGAAAAGGATTTGAGTTTTCAGAATCAAAAGTGAAGTCGAAAAATAAAAAGCGAAAATTAAAAGATGCAGAAATTTAAACTTGGTACTAAGATCTACTAGTTAGATCTTAGCATCTACTTGTAAAGCAATAATTTAAAGTGCAGAAATTAAATTACAATAAAAAGTAAGAAATTAAAATGCAAAAATAAAATTTTTATTAACTAAAATTTTAGAATTTAAATACATAAAATTTAAAAAAATAAAATAAAATAGCCTGATCTCTGATCTTGGATCGGCATTGGCAGAAAGATGGTGTAGAAGCTCGGCTCTTCTTCTCGGCACCCGTTGCTTCGAAGCAGCCTTTAACCCATAGCCTGGCTTCGCCCTGTACCAAAGCTTCACCTTGATCGGAGATATTGATTTTTGATGGCCTGGGGTCCTTTTTATAGAGCTAGGAGGGCTGGATATTTTTTCTAAAGGCAATATGGGACTAATAGCCTTTGTAATCGTAAAAATACAAAAAAATTCGGATAAAATTTCAATCAAAATAGCTCTGATATGACTCTGCTAAATCTGATAAAATCCAGCCGTTCAACAGGAATCCAACGGTCCAAAAATCATCAAAATCGGATGCAGATAAGCTCAGATCGGGTCGGATTAAATTCTGGCCGTTGGATCGCGCTTGATCGAGGAAATCTGGCCGCAAATCGCGCTTCGGGAGTCTTGATCGCCGCCGGCAGCGTTCTGGACCGTCGGATCATCGCCTGGATCAAGCGCTGCCGTCCGATGGTGATCCGCGTGATGTTTGTATCTGAATAAAATTCGGAAGCAACCACAGCCGTCCGATCCTGACCGCAAACAACCACATCCGTCCGATCGCGCAATAACTGTTCCCATGGACCGCGTGGACCGGCCGCACCGCACACCGCAACCAATCAGCGCCGCTGTTGTCGGACGAAAAGACTGAATTACCCTTGTGAGCCGCGATAAATTTCTGTAGACCCTTAAGGGGTCTAGGTCCACCACGTGGCAATCTCTGATTCGCCGGAATTTGCTGAGCTGGCGGTCCACGCCTGGATCGTGGACCGGCTGATGGCTTCAACGGCTGAGTCGGCTTGATGGCTCGGCTTGGCTTGGTGGCTCGGCTTGCGGAGCCGGCTGAGCCGTTTTCTTTTTTATTTAATTTTTATTTATTTTATATTTTTAAAAATTCATATCTTTTTCATTTTAGCTCCGTTTTACTTGAAATTTATTTCGTTGTGATCAAAAAAATGAGCTCTTTCTATTGATAATAAAATTTTATTTTTTAATTTTTATTAATTTTTATTATTTTTTAATTAATTTTTTAATTAATAAAAATATGAATTTTTCAAAAATTATATATAAATTGATTATTAATTCTTAAAAATTATATATCAATTAATTGATAAATTAATACTTTTATTGGATGAATTTATGATGCTTATCACACCCCCCAACTTAAGCTTTGCTCGTCCTCGAGTAAAGAAAGAATTTAGTTTTAAATACCTTTTAACTTTAGAGTTTCGAATTTTACCTAAGCAATTTTCAAAATGGCCATTGATATTCAGTAGAGCTTAAATGAGATATATCATTGGGGTATTAATACTTATCAATAGAAAAATTAAGTAAAGAACATTAAATTTTTCAGAACTTTTTCTAAATTATTCCACTTTTATCTCTGATTTGTCTAAACTTTCATATAGGCAGGTGTATTGCTACTTCCATCCTTCATTTATTAATTTTTATTTTCACATTGCCCACTTTTTGATGCGAATATCATTGCTTACTTAGGCAACGGGACCCGGTTACTCGGTGGGAAACCAATGTTTTTTTTTTTTTTTTTTTTTTTTTTTTTTTTTTTTTAACGTTGTACCACTATTGAGTGTCTTAACTCCTTAAGCTTTCTATTTGATCCATGTAGCGAGTCTTGGGCCAATGACTCCCAAACCAGTTGGCTTTAGGGCACTAGGTATAGAATACCCCTCGGGCTTACTAGCTCGAATCAAATAGGCTACGAGTTAAGACTAGCTTTACAACGAGCTTCTTTGCCCTTCCCACCTTTTGACGCGAAACTCAATGCTTGCTTAGGCAAAGAGGCCCGGTTACTCAGTGAGAAGTACTTGGAAACTATTTTATTAAAATAAATTTTTATATGAAGAAATGTATAGTTACCCTACACAAGCCTATAAAAAGTAGACTTTTCTTTGATGCTAGTAAAAATAATTAGAAATGCTCCAAGGAAAAAATTTTTTATGTTCTGGACTTAACTCTTTATTGAATTTTCTTAATACTTGATTCCTCAATATCTCACAGATTCTCTGATCTGTGTATCAATTTTCTTTTTAAAAATGCTTAGTTTTATTCGATTCTTAAGCATAATCAAGTATCTAAATACTAAATACTAACTTTTTCGAGGACTTAAAATTTTAAAATTTTTAATTTTTCCTCCCCCCAACTTAATCGACATTGTCCTCAATGGAGAAGAAAAAATAAAGGATGTAATAAAGAATATGGAAGAATACACCTAACTCAGTATATATATTTTTTTATTTTTTATTTATTTATTTATTTATTTTATTTATTTTTTTGGTCCAGCACATGCCTTTAAAAATTTGAGCTCTCCCTCCAACTTATTCAAATTATCCTAAAAAAGATAAACTAAAAAGATAAATTAGATAAAAACTAAATATTGGGTTGCCTCCCAACAAGCGCTAAGTTTACCGTCTTCAGCCAGACACAATGTAGCTCACTATCCTGTGTCGAATATTGGATTGACAAATTCCAATGGTTTTGGATTGCCAATCTCAGAAAGTTGATTGATTTTTAATCCCATTATTGATATAATCTTTGTTAATTTTTAGGGATATATTTTATGATTCCATTCTCAGACCCATGTTTATTAAGAATTACTCCTATTTGTTCTTCTAAAATGCTCATGAATGGAGTTTTAGGAGTTAAGTTTGATTCAATGGGTGCTGGAATGGTGACTAAAGGCGGTTTTAATTCTGGAGGTAAATTAATGTGATCCTGCTTAAACAACTCCATTGACATTTCATTACATGCCTTTTGATTTTTATAAGAAGAACCAGCTTCTAGGGTTGAAGGGAATAGGACATTAGGTTTATAAGTCTCGGGTAAATCATCTATTCTCTTTTCCCTTATTTCTATCTCATTTAAACTGGAACTAGCATCAGTACTAATTCCTGGCTTGGGTTCTTCTATGTGGTTAGTCTCAGTACTAACCAGTTCCTCTAAATTTTCATTTTGGCTAGCATCAGTACTAGCCTCTCTCACCTGGTCTTGGTATGGGTCCATAAGAATCCTATAGCTTTTAAGTTCAGGAATTACTTTGGTATTCTCAAATTGGGGATTCTTAGATGAAACATTAGATTGATAATTTAATCCAGGTGGTTGGTGGTCATTAGGTGGGTTATTTGAAATTGGTAGGTTCGGTAGTTGATCTAGTTCTCTCCTCATGTTAGACTCAACTAATTGTCCTATTTGAGCTTCTAGTCTGGCGATAGATTGCTGTTGAGTTAGAATTAATTGTTGAAGTTGGTTAAATCTATCATCAGCTAGATTGGTCTGTTGAGGAGGTGGGTATGAAGGCTGATTATAATATGATGGCTGGTTAAACTGACTAGGCTGACCATTATTATAGGCATAATTTTGATAATTTTGCTCAAGTGAAATTTGGGTCTGAGCCTGAGTCTGTTGGGATGTCCAAGAAAAATTAAAGTTACTCCAATCTGAATTATATGAATTTGAAAATGGGATCATTAATCAATTTGGAGTATCCTTGAGTAGCTTGAACTTGTTCTTGGATAAAATATGGAAACTGTGCAGTCATAGGATATTCACTTACATGATGGGTTGGACTAGCACAGATTGAATAATTCTCCTGATAATTGATGTGAAGAGGAGATTGTTGACCTAGGGTTAGGAGTTGATCTATTTTCTGATCAAGAAGGTCAACTTTATCTAATTTTTGGACTATTAGATTTCATATTAGCCATTTGATTATTATGTTTAATGTGAATCAACCATTCAATTAAGTTCAACTAAATCAGAAAAAATGATTTCCTACCATGCATGTATTAGTGTAACCCTAATGTATGGTTTAAAAATTTTTAGAATATTTTTTTTTTTATTTATTATTATTATTATTTTATTATATTAAAAATTAATTTTTTTAATTATTTTTATTTGTTAATTTTAATTTAATTTAATTTAATTTAATTATTAATTTTTAGTTAGTTTAATTTTTATTTTATTTTATTTTATTTTTAGAGGAGTAAGAAGAAGAAAGAAAGAAGAGTTCTAAAGAAGAGGTCCTAAGGAGTCCTAGAACTAAGAAGAAAGAGAAGAATTAGGTTTAATTAGGATTTAATGTTGGTTAGCAATCAAGTTGGTCAATCAATCCTGACTAAGGGTTATCCTAGATCTAGACAGCTCCTAACTGCCAAGGTCACCTTCAAGCCCTCCAAGTGTAGGATTAGCCAATCAACTAGCCAGGTAAGTGTAAGGTCGGTGGGAGTCCCCCCGTTGCTTGCCTTAGACACCAATTATGCTTGGCCAGGTAAGCGAACGGAACCAATTAGAAACCACCTTCCTTCGGGCCCAATCGTCCCTGAACCACTTTCCTAGACACCAGTCAAATTGACTTATCCTAACCCGGTTCAACTCTTAGGATTCCTTGTCCTATTGAGCTCGAGTTCCTAGGGTTGATGTCTAATTGATTTTAAAATTAAAGGCTTAGGTCAATGCAGGATGCTGGTTGGTTGTTTGTGGGCTAAGGAAGGGTGATCAAATCCCCACCTTATCTTGTTTAATTGGGTTGTGCCCTTAATTTGATTTAATATGAATATGCAAAAAAAAAAAAAAAAAATTCAATCAAAGGGTTTTATGCAATTTAAACTAGATGCATGCAACTAATTGAATTCTGAAAGGCTTACCTTGCCTCCAGCAATCACCAAAAAAAAATAAAAATAAAAATAAAACTAATATGATGCATGCTCTAAACAGTTAGGGTTTCTAATCTTATCATGAGGCTTTTAATTAGGTTTAAATGAAATATTTTTTAAATTAATTTAAAAATAAAATAAATAAATAAATAAATAAAAAGAAAAGAGGAACTAGGGTTAGGATTGATCTCACCAGGCAAAACTTCTGATTCTTTTTGTTTTTTTTTTCTTTTCCTGCAAAATAATAAAAAAAATTAGCAAGAAAATAAAAATTTTATTTATAATTTATTTATAGAAAAATCAAAGAGATCAAAAATTTAATATCCGTGCCTTCCCCGGCAACGGCGCCAAAAACTTGGTGCGTTTGCCGAAATTATTTTTAATAAATCAAAGAAATCAAAATCAAAAATCAAAAACCTTCCCCGGCAACGGCGCCAAAAACTTGATAGGAACGCGATGCTGTCGTTAAGACACCGTGTTTATCAGTTTAATCCGACTTCTTAAAATTATTGAAAATATGCGTAGATAGTAGTGAGTCGGGTCGAATCCACAGGGAAGGTAGTGTTTTTAGATTTGAAATCTTTGATTTTTGAAAAGAAAAAGAAGAAAAGGATTTGAGTTTTTCAAATCAAAAGTGAAGTCGGAAAAAATAAAAAGCAAAAATTAAAAGATGCAGGAAATTTAAACTTGGTACTAAGATCTACTAGTTAGATCTTAGCATCTACTTGCAAAGCAATAATTTAAAGTGCAGAAATTAAATTACAATAAAAATAAAAAGCAAGAAATTAAAATGCAAAAATAAAATTTTTATTAATTAAAATTTTAGAATTTAAATACATAAAATTTAAAAAAAAAAAAAAAATAAAATAGCCTGATCTCTGATCTTGGATCGGCATTGGCAGAAAGATGGTGTAGAAGCTCGGCTCTTCTTCTCGGCACCCGTTGCTTCGAAGCAGCCTTTAACCCATAGCCTGGCTTCGCCCTGTACCAAAGCTTCACCTTGATCGGAGATATTGATTTCTGATGGCCTGGGGTCCTTTTTATAGAGCTAGGAGGGCTGGATATTTTTTCTAAAGGCAATATGGGACTAATAGCCTTTGTAATCATAAAAATACAAAGAAATTTGGATAAAATTTGAATCAAAATAGCTCTGATACGACTCTGCTAAATCTGATAAAATCCAGCCGTTCAACAGGAATCCAACGGTCCAAAAATCATCAAAATCGGATGCAGATAAGCTCAGATCGGGTCGGATTAAATTCTGGCCGTTGGATCGCGCTTGATCGAGGAAATCTGGCCGCAAATCGCGCTTCGGGAGTCTTGATCGCCGCCGGCAGCGTTCTGGACCGTCGGATCATCGCCTGGATCGAGCGCTGCCGTCCGATGGTGATCCGCGTGATGTTTGTATCTGAATAAAATTCGGAAGCAACCACAGCCGTCCGATCCTGACCGCAAACAACCACATCCGTCCGATCGCGCAATAACTGTTCCCATGGACCGCGTGGACCGGCCGCACCGCACACCGCAACCAATCAGCGCCGCTGTTGTCGGACGAAAAGACTGAATTACCCTTGTGAGCCGCGATAAATTTCTGTAGACCCTTAAGGGGTCTAGGTCCACCACGTGGCAATCTCTGATTCGCCGGAATTTGCTGAGCTGGCGGTCCACGCCTGGATCGTGGACCGGCTGATGGCTTCAACGGCTGAGTCGGCTTGATGGCTCGGCTTGGCTTGGTGGCTCGGCTTGCGGAGCCGGCTGAGCCGTTTTCTTTTTTATTTAATTTTTATTTATTTTATATTTTTAAAAATTCATATCTTTTTCATTTTAGCTCCGTTTTACTTGAAATTTATTTCGTTGTGATCAAGAAAAATGAGCTCTTTCTATTGATAATAAAATTTTATTTTTTAATTTTTATTAATTTTTATTATTTTTTAATTAATTTTTTAATTAATAAAAATATGAATTTTTCAAAAATTATATATAAATTGATTATTAATTCTTAAAAATTAATATAAATTAATTGATAAATTAATACTTTTATTGGATGAATTTATGATGTTTATCACTTCACCCAAAAAAAAATTTGATGATAGACTTAAGGATGATTTTTACAACCTACCAATGGTTCTCTCTTGGATCAGATTGGTATCTACTTATTACCCCTAGTGAGTATGCCACATCTGATCTCGTACATATCTGACTCACATGATAGATTTCACTATCAAAGTATATGAGATTATACTCATACGCTCTCTCTTCAGGAGTTATCAGACAATCCTTCTTAGAGAGAAATTTTATAGCCTATCGAAAGATCACCCTTCTTAGAGTTCTTCATGCCGAACTACTTCAGCACAGTTTCTATATACGTGGACTAGGACAATCCAAGCATCCTCTTAGATTTATCCCTATAGATCTTCATTCCTAGGATGTAGGATGCTTCTCCCAAATCCTTCATGGAGAACTGAGATAATAGCCATATTTTTATTTTCTGTAGTATGGAAATATCATTCTCGATTAAAAAAATGTCATCCATATACAAAATAAGAAATATCACTATCAGACCATTTGCTTACTTGTATATGCAGTGCTCTTCTCCATTCTTAATGAAGCTATATATTTTGATCACATTATCAAAACATATGTTCCAGCTTTGAGATGCCTGCTTCAATCCATAAATAGATCTCTAAAGCTTGCACATCTTGGACTCATCTATGGATGTGAATTCTTTAGATTGTATTATATACACCTCTTTAGTCAGCTCTCCATTCAGGAAAACTATCTTCACATCTATTTGTTATATCTCATAGTTCAAATAGGCAGCTATCACAAGCATAATCCAAATAGATTTGAGTATTACCATAGGGGAGAACGTCTCATTATAGTCAATACCATAACGTTGATGATATTCCTTGGTAATCAGACGGGCTTTATAGATCTCCACTTTTTTATCTACATTCCTTTTTCTTTTGAAGACCCATTTACACCTAATGGATTTAACCCCTTCAGGTGGATCAACTAATGTCCATGCATCATTAACCTTCAGGGATTTTTTTTGGATTTCATGTCCTCAAGCCATTTCTTGAAATCAAGTCTCTACATTGCATCCATATAGGTGATCGAATCCTCATCATTCTCATCAAGTTCTATGGGATCATCATCCTGGATCAAGAAATCATAGTATCTATTCGGTTGATGTGATACTCTACCAGATCGTCTTAATGGTATGAGTACATTGGACTTCAGGTTTGATTTAATCAAATCTAGCTTAGGTTCAGTTAGTTGTGTTGGCTTTTCTACCTATTGAGCTTTCTCAAATTCAACCTTAGAGGCAATAGTTTCTTCATTGAGGAACTTTTTTTCTAAAAAGATAGCCTTAACACTAATGAACACAATGCCCTTACTGGTTGATCTAAGCTGTAAGCGGGACACCCCCAAATCTTAAGGTGTGAGAGTATTGGCTTACGCCCTATCGATATCTCATATAGAGTTTTAATTATAGACTTATTTGAAATCCTATTTAAAAGATAGCAAGTCGATTCGAGTGTATATCTTCACAAGGATATCAGCAAGCTGGCAAAATCTATCATGGATCGGACTATATCTAATAGAGTCTGATTTCTCTTTTTAGGCACACCATTATGCTATGATGTTTCTGGAGGAGTCCATTGGAGAGAATCTCATTCTCTTTTAGATATGTGAGAAACTCACTGGAAAGATATTTATCCTCTCGATCAAATTAAAGAGTTTTAATATTCTTCCTAGTTTATTTTTTTTACCTCACTTTGGAATTGTTTGAACATTTCAAATGAATCTGACTTATGTCTCATCAAATAAACATACCCATATCTAGATAGGTCATCTATAAAAGTAATGAAGTAGAAATATCCATCTCTAGCACTTGTGCTTATAGGTCTACATACATCAATATATACTAGACCTAGAAGCTCAGTGGCTCTCTCACCTTTTTCAGTAAAAAGTGACTTAGTCAGTTTTCTAAGAAGACAAAACTCATAGGTTGGAAGTGATTCATAATTACTAACTTTTAAGATTTTCTCTTAAGTCAATCTATTTATCCTGCTCTTGCTAATGTGACTGAGCCTATAGTACCAAAGATAGATATCAGACACATTATTAATACCATTCAAAATGATATTACAAAATTCTTTTTTTATTAAAATTTTATAATTATTTTTGGCCAAAAGGCTTATAGAAATGATATTCAATAAGAAACTAGGACAATAATGATAATCACTTAGAACAATAGTATGAGACTCAAATATAAGTTTTAATAGTTCTAATGCTAGAATTAGAACTGATCTTCCATCTCCAATATTTAGGAACCTCTCACCTTGTCCGAATCTCTTACTGATCTATAGTCCTTATAATGAATTGCAAAAATGGTAAGGATTTCTGGTATCCAATACTCAGTCAGTAATATCATAAATAGAGAAATTACAAGAAGTTATCATATAAGTATCTTGCCTAGCAATTGTTTGCTTCTTTCTCAGCCTATTTGTGTCTAGGGAGGCAATATATTAAGGATAGTTTTTCTTCTAATATCTTCGTTTCTTGCAGAAGAAGAACTCCACTTGACTCTTATCGAGTTTGGATTTCTTGGTCTGTTCCTGCATAGATATCCCAGTATCAACTTGCACCTTCTTATTCTTCTTCTTCTTATTCTTCTTTCCTTTCTTAAAGGATTAAGAGCCAGAAGGAGACCCTCCCATCACATTCACTGACTTCTTATGGAGCTGGTGATCTTTCTCAAAGTTTTGAAGCAACCCTAGCAACCCATGGTAGCTGACTTCAGGCTTTGTCATTCTATAATAAGTAAGGAAAGGAAGGTAGGACTTGAGCTAAAAGTTCAGTATTGCATCTTTTTCAAGCTGCTCATGCATGGAAAAGTCGAGCTTGCTCAAGTGCTTAATCATCTCGATCATGTACAGTACATAATCAGTGACTGAAGTGCCATTCCTCATCCTAGTATTGAAGATGGAATAACTAGTCTTGTGCCTTTCAACATCATCGAGAGTGCCAAAAGACTCATTTAGTACTTGAAGCATGTTTCCTGACTAAGTTGACTCAAATCTATGATTAAACTCATTGCTCGTAGCCATAGCATAACACACCGCACTGTGGTTTGGTCCTTAAGCTACTTCTAGTAAGTATCTCGGATCGATCCACATGCATTAGGAGCTGGCTTCTCTGGTACTAGATTTATCATAATGTATAAGATCCATTCATGCTTTTGGATAATCTTCAACTTGCAGTACTAGCTACCAAAATTGGATCCCACCAACTTGTCATTGTCCAATAATGATCAGAGCAATAAGATAATGGCCATAACTGCACAAAGAAAAACCAAAAATCTAATTAGTAAATAATTTATTAAACCTAACTATTTTAACTTTAATCAAAAGGTTCTTTCACTATTTGAACTTAATAGCCTCTACCTCCAATTTGAGAAATTATTTTTATTTCTTAGTGGGTACTAGAATCCACATAGACTACACACAAGCCCAACTTTGGTTGGTCAATCCATGTACATCTATGTATTGGTTTATAATCAATTATTTCTCTAAATAACTTCTAGTAATTTAATTTTGCTCCATAAATCTAATCAGTAGGCTTTGGCCTCTACTAAAAAGATCTAGTTAGGTCCAACCATTAAAATGACCATACATGGTTCATTTAACCAATGAATGATTAAGTCCAATTTTGATTGATTAATCTAATCACCATTTAGAGAGATGTGGCCAAGAAATCATATTATGAATGATAATTCCAATAGTCAATCAGCATAATGCCTTTAGGCCTCCAATAATTATTGAGCTAGTGGATCCATTATCACTCACTTAATGGGAGGCTATGATTTAGTTATCACCATAACTATTTTATTTTAAGAATCTAATAATTTTAGAGGATTTGGCTAACTTGTTTTAAAGAAGAGAGTCAGATAAACTAGTTAATCATGATCCTCTCACTAACTTCACCAAGTTAGATTAATGGAGACCATGGATAAGCTAATCTAAAAGCACCTAAATCAGTCAGACTAATTTACCTAGTTGACATGGATCAGCTTGAATTGTCAAGTGAGCTAATCAAAACATAACTTCACCAAGAAGGTTAGGTAAGTGAAATCGGTGGGAAGGATATGCCATTAAGTCATCAAAGATCGAATCAGTGCGAGTCGCTCCCAATTAAAGACCACCAATCGTAAACTACTAGACTTACCTTAGACACCAACTGATCAATTAGTTTTAATTGGATCTACCTAACAGTTCAAGCTAGACCACTTAACCAAGAATCAAGTCTATTTGATTCTCGTTAAAGACATGGACTTGACCAACTACAACTATTCTAATTGATCTATAGAGACCTTGACCTAGTCTAAGATAACATTTGATTAGATTTAGTTAATTTTTTAATTAAGTTTATTCTTTAATCTAACCTTTAATCTAACCCAATTAATGAACCTAATTTGCTTTAACCCATTAACCCATGTTTTATGATTTTTGACTTAGGATCCTCAATTCATAATCCTAGATCCTAATCAAACATTCTTAATTCTTAATTAAGTTTTGGACTGATGGTTGGAGTTTGACATTTCAAAAAGAATTTTCATGTTTGTGAAATTTCTTTACAATACGGTTCTATCAACTAGTTGTATGTTTGATTCATAATCAATATGCATATAATAAAATCATGAATCTACTTCAGATCTAATCTAAACATATTCATAAAATTTAAATTAAAATAATTTCAATTCTAAACAATCATAAATCATCTTAGATCAATTATAATATATTTATGATAACAAAATTTATATTAAAATATTTTAAATTTTAATCATAAATTTCTTAGATCATATCTAATATTTTATGATTAATTTTTTAGATCAGTACATACTGGGATAATCTTTTCACTATAAGGGATAAACTTCATAGCAGGACAACCTTATCACATCAGTCTATGCAATCTAAATATTTAATTTTAGATTTAATCATAAATTATAATTTAGATCTAATCTAAATAAATAATCCAAAACATGTATAGAAATCATGTCAAATAGCCTAGGCTTTGATACCAAGTTAAGAAAATTCTAGGGTTTGCATGCATCTATTTTGAAACTTTTTCAAAAATTGATAGCGGAAGCAACAGATTAATCATATTAATCTATGAAAATATACAAGAAATTTTGATCAATTTTTAGATCTAATCTAGATAGTAAAAGTGATCTTATCCTTTTATCTTTTCATGGGTAGAGATCACCGCTTGCTAATCTAAGGCTGAGTCATCGCTTTGAGTTGCATAGGTGTCTGATCTCTATGGGATGTGCACACGAAGCCTTGATCTTGATCTCAAGTCTAATGTTTGAAAATCAACACAGTGTGCTAGCACTATACTGATTTTTCTTCAATAGTTGATCACAAACCTCCTTCAAGTTGCTTGGACCTTCCAAGAAATAAAAGAAGATTGTGAGGATTTGACAAAAGTATTCTTCCTCACCTTGTTCTCTCAAAATGTTGTGAAAGAAGATGTAAGAATAAAACCCTAGAGAAGACCCCTCTTCTCTCTTTCTTTTCTCTCACTAGGATGCTTAAAATTGCATACCTACAAAAGCACATGCCCAAGACCCTCTTGTGCCCAAGGAACCCATTCCCAAGCCCTCTCTCTTTGCTAAAAATTTTGTAGAAATCTCATGCCCAAAGGCCTCTTAAATAGAGTGATATTCAAGAGTCCTTGTTTAGGTAAAAAACCTAGAAAGATATGTCCAAACATGACAAGAATTGGGGCACCCAACTTTTGGGCACCTCCCCTCTTTCTTATGGCAAGGAGAATCAGGGATGGGCACATGAAAATTCCTTTATTTCTACCAAAAAAATCAGATCAAATCTGATTTAAATGGTGCATGGGTTGGATAGAGTTTTGGTTTTATCAAATTCTATCAAATAGAGATTGAAATTAAAATTACTTACTAGTTTTGACTTGGTCCAAAACCACATTCCATCAAAGAGAGATATGGGGTGCAAGGGGCATCTTTTGGCATGAGAAATCTCATGCAAACAAGGAGAGATGGCATAGAGTAGGGTGGTGGCTCAAGGGAGAGAGTCCCAGTCAAACTAGGCTCTCATGTTTTGATTATTCAAAGCAAGTCCTTAGCCTAATTATAATAGATCTTGGTGCAATCTAATTAATGATGTTTCTAATCTAATTAGGAGCCTAATTAAATTAGATTAAATTTAATTTAATTTTGATTTAAATTTTAATCAAATTAAAAATTAGGTGCTCTCAAGTCCTAATTTAATTGGGAATTATTCTCCTTTATAATTGGCTTATCCCATAAACCTATTAGACTTGATCCATTCTAGCCCAAACATAATCTAATTGAATCTTATTCAGTTAGACTTAATCTTAGTCCTTAAACTTAATCAGATTGAGCCAATTAGTAATCTGATTGCTAATTAATTCTCCTATAACACTAGTACTAGGTCAAACATCAATTGTATTGATTGTTTGAATCTAGAATGATTCTTAATCATTGATCAATCATCTGATTAGATTGAGATCTATCATATAGGTGACCCCAAAGGTTTAAACCTAAGTTGGTAGTATAGGAATAAATTTTTGTACCAATTGAAGTGACCATCAAGGAATGGTACCCGATGGTCAGATAGGTCGAATGTATAAAGCAATATTCTAGAATCCATATGGATATGATTTCCATATAATTCATTCTCTTGACCATGAATGCTCATAAGATGACTCAAGGTTTAACTGTCAATCCTAAATAGGTCATCTATATTGTATTTCAAAATATCCAATCCTCCATATGGATTATGTTGGCCAAGACTTTGCTAAATTGAAATACAGTGATGCATTATCTCCAAACTTTTAAAATGGTCAATCTCATTTTGATCAGTCATCGACTTTACAAGTACTTGACTATGCATAGAAATCTTTCATTATTGAATTAAAAATTTAGATACTGACACCATAGCATAGTGAGTTGCTTGCAAGTCATCATGGTGATCTCAGGTCCAACAGACACTTATACCCATAACCCATCAGAGCAAGTCTTGACCATAGAATACTTCAGAGTTGGTCACATTCAGTGATGATGTACCCCTACATTTCACTTGAATACCATACCGGTGTCTCCACACTCCTTGGTTAAGAGGATAACCAATCCATATGGCACATAATAACCTATGCTTAATAAACATTGTCGTCCTAGTTAACAACGTATCATTTGGTTGTGAACATTTTAAGAAGTAATTGATAAATCCTCTCTTTATCGAATCTAAATAATCTTAAGGACTTCATCATACACAGGAGTTGACTAGAAGATGTACATTTATGATGAAAAAGGCTAGAATAAATTTTTTATTTAATATAAATTATTTATATTTATAATATTAGCACAACTATCAATAGGATGATAATTGACTTTGGGACATATTTTTCAACACCACTTACTCGAGCAACCTCCTTATGGATGCTAATTAGTTTTAGAGTTGTATGCACTAGTAGAAATGTGGATTTTGGATTTTTGGAGTGTGAGGATTTTATAATTGGATAGAAAATTCAGAGAAAGGGATGGAAGTACCTCTATTCTTTAGATGTTTTGACATACCCCTACTTGGTTAGAGAGTTCTAATCAAAAGTAAAAGTAAGAGTAGGAAGTGTAGTATTGGAGGTAAAGGGTGTGCGGATTGAGCTTGATACCAAGAGTCTTGGATACACCTTTTGGATACCAATAGTTGGGACTAATTCTAAAGACATCAAGGTTTGCAAGGTTGGACTGAGAGCTATACTTGAGCAAGATGATGTCAGAGGGATCAAAGATATGAGGGCCAGCCAGCTGAGCATCAAGATGAGGCTACTCTATTTCATCATCAGCAAGATCTTCTTCCCAAGGATGGGAATATTCGACTTCATCTTGGAGAGGGACATCATTCTCAGGCATCATATCATCTGAGAAATCTCACTAAGCCTACCTCATTTCATCATCTGGTGGATGTAGGATGTAGCAAATCGGTCAAAGATTTCACTATCTTATGGCATGGTTCTGATACTAGTCTTTCAGGATACAAGATAGATCTTGACAGGGAGACGATGAGGGCCTTGATGTACACTGACACTTACAACAAGCATGCATTGCATCATATGAGATTCAAGAGATATGGTGCTCGTTGGATTCGATAAGGAGCATGGATAGATGATTTTGATTTAGATGAGGCTTCACTTATAGTTCTAGTGTCAGATATTCCTACTGAGGAACCAGTTGATCAGGCAATAGAGATTGAGACAGAGATAGTTCAACCAGAGGCATCTGATAGACCTTCATTTAGACTGGAGAGGATCCACTAGTCAAGAGGATCATCTCTGGAGTCATCAATGTGGTTAGTGCAATGGTTGAGTGACTGATCACTCATTTAAGAGAGGAGGGAGATCGGATAATGCAGATGATCTTCAAAGTGAGAGTTGACAATAGGAGCAAGCCATCAAGAGCCACCAGATCACCATTCCCTTCTCAGTCCAAACCTTTATTACAGAGCCTCTGACCTTATCCTTTATGATGCTAGGACATGCTTTGTAGAGCCTTAGTTTTCCCTAGCAATCCTTTTTTTGATAAATGTACATACCATACTTTTTGGACTTTTAGATGTTTCTTATTATTATAAACATCTCATGTAAACATCCTTTGAAGTTAATGAAGAGCAAATTTTTGAAAATTTGATCTCTACTTGGGTGAATGCTATGTTTGATTGATATTGAGAGTAATTGATGTTTACACACTTAAATTTTGCTTAATCTTAAAATGGGCTTGCTTGCAAAACTAACGGGGAGAAAACATTAAAGAAATAATCAATTAATTGAGAATGCTCTTGAATTTGATAATATAAATTTGAAAGTTAGAAAATCTAAATTTAAAGTTTAAATTCATATATGCTCAATTTGAAAGAAAAAGTAGGAGAAAAGTTGAAAAGTAAAATTGTTCAGCATTTATTATGAAAATTTGGGGGAGAAAATATTATTAAAGTATTGAAAGAAAAATGAGTTTTTCAATATCTAATCTCAAAAATAGGGAGAGAAATGATTTCTATACTTTATTTAGTTTGATTTGATTGAAAATTCTATTGGTGTTAAAAAAAATAAATTTTGATCTTAAATTCTCAAACAATTATATTATACTTTACTTAATTTAAGCCTTCATGTGCTTTCAATCATTCAATTTGATTTTCATGATTTGATTGATTAATTATTTTTGATAATTGATTGGATTTTAAAAAAATTTGAAACACACTCTTACTCCAAGAAATGATTTTGATACATACTTTAAATTTTGAAACATATTTGAAAATTAGAATATAATATAAGATTTTTGATGTGCCATGAGATTATGTGTCAAAGTAATTTTTATTCAAAAAATGAATTTAAAAAAGTAACTCTCATTTGCTTTGATAATATTATTGATTTGCTTGATACATTTATGATACATAACTTTTCTAAATTTAAATGATAAATTTTTATTAAGAAAAGAAAAAAGTAATTTTTGAAGTAAATGCTATACTTGATTTTGTTGTCCAACAAGATAATCAAAGAGGGGGGGGGGGGTGAATTGGATTTTTCAAAACTTAAAATAAGTTAGGTGTTGTTTTAAAAAATAAGTGATGTGATGGTGTATGCTTTAGTTCTAAGTATGTAGAAATGTAGAAATATAAATGCAATGGAATGAAGTAAATAAGGTAATCATAAATACTAAAAAAATTATAGTGGTTCGGTGCTCCTTGCACCTACATCCACTCTCCAAGACCCACATGGGAATTTCACTATAATCTTTCCATGATTACAATCGGATAGTTTTTTAAGGCTCACTATCCAAAATTTAGTTGATTTTTACACCGACTCACCAACCACAAGCAACCCTCAAGCCAACCCTTGGCTTATAATCTAATTTTCAGGCTTGGATAAGCCTCCCCTTAGCTTCAAAATCCTATTGAAGCTAAGTTACAAGAAAGAGGAATGTTGAACAACCAAAAAGAACAAAAAGCTCCTTTGATGAGCAAATGAGTCGATGAAGCTTTTTGGAGTCTTCTTGGAGGGAGGATTTTGATCTATTTGAGCTTGTCTTCTTGCAAAATGAAATCACTTGATTTGATGATCCTCGAGTTGGGAGTGGAATACTCTATTTTCAGGGCTCTTTCAACTTTTTTTCTTAACTTTTTGATTTCTCTCAATGATCTTATATTCATGTCACTTGCTTCAGATATTTTGTAGATGATTTTTCATGTTTGGGAGGCTAGAAAATCCTATTTGACTATTGAAGAAATAAAAAAGACTGTTTGAACCCAATCTACGCAGTTCTGAATAGTTTGTAGAAACTAGCCATTGGAGCTTGAGTCAAACCTCGAGTCGACTCGAGCAATAGCTCGAGGCCATTTGCTCTACTCGTTTCTCATCTCGAGAGTTTCTATATGAAGATCAATCTTTTTGTATTTTGTTGAGACTTCAGCTCGTGGACCTCGGATCAACTCGAGCCTCTACTCGAGACCTTGCTACAAAATCACCATTCTCTGAATTTTCACTAAGACTTCAACTTGAGAACCTCGAGTCAACTTGAGCCTCTACTCAAGATCTTGCTCTAAAATCACCATTCTCTGAATTTTCACTAAGACTTTAACTCGAGAACCTCGAGTTGACTTGAGCCTCCACTCGAGACTATTCCTTCTAAAACTTCCACAAACCAGTCTGTGTATCAGCTCAAGCTGAACAATGAGTTGAATCTTGAGTTGACTCGTGGGCTTCTTATGCTGAAAAAATTTTAGTTTGCCCAAAAGATTTTCTCTTGAATTCTGATTTTGGGATAACTTTTTCAAGCCTTGTTTCAAGTGTGATTTATGTTCCAAATACCTCTAAATCTTCTCTATCAATTTTCAAATGCACTTATATGGATGTTTTATTTGATACTCTAAAATACATCCTGAAACATGATCTCATCAACTTCATTAGTTAAAATATATACTCAAATATTTTGTTACTCATCAAAATCAATTCTTGGGGTCAACAATCTCTCCTTTTTTGATGATGATAAAACTTTGAGTATATGAGCGAGAAATGCGCAATAATAAATAGACTAAAGATTTAATCCTTTTTGTATTTCTATATTTGGCTCCTCCTCAATTTATGCTTGCATTTTTAATATGTTTTTTCAATTCAAGATTAAGTTTTCTACTCGCACTTATTAAAAATGGTAAATTATCAGCATATATCCATATGTGTGTGCTAAGCATTAGTATTAAACAATCATACATAGAGTATGTATCATGGCACAAACTCCAAACTTATAATGCACATCATATATGCTAAAAATTTCAATCCTTAACATATTCAAGCTTAAAATTTTTATCTTAACATATTTATGCTGAAAATTTTAAATTTAATATATTCAAAGTGAATGAATACATGCTCATATACATATTACGCCCCCTTTTTGTCATCAATCAAAAATATAAAGTTAAGACAAATGTTTAGAACGTGTAAGAGTAAGTGATCATGAGTTTCATTGCATTAACAAAATGCATTATGATACAATGAAACATTAAGTTTAAAGCAAGACTAGGTTAAGCAAGTTTACATCTATAAGTGCCAAGTACATAAAGTCAAATACAAGCACAGAGTCAAATACAACCATATACTCCTAATACATAGATCTAAGTAAAAGAAGTGGTAGACATTAGAGCCTACGAAGCTGCTCATTATCAGATAGAATCTCTAATATCTGGGATGAGACTCGTGAGGTAGAAGGTCTGGCTCTCCTGCTCCTAGTCCTAGCAGAAGGTCCGGCTACTTGCGAGAGAGGAGGCCCTCTATGAGTGTAGACTCTGAGTGATGGTCTGCTCTCACTCATGGATACCTAGGTGGACTGACCAAGTGACATAGGTAGAGAAGGAGGAGGTTGAGGCATGGCTGCCCGCTACGGCATCTGCTGCTGCTGCTGGTATCGCACCTGAAGCGAGTCTCTCTATTTTTTCAATCAAACTGCCCATGGCTCCAAG
This sequence comes from Cocos nucifera, assembly GCA_006176705.1. Taxonomy (NCBI): domain Eukaryota; kingdom Viridiplantae; phylum Streptophyta; class Magnoliopsida; order Arecales; family Arecaceae; genus Cocos; species Cocos nucifera. Next base: position 338,505 of record QRFJ01001167.1, on the reverse strand, counting down.
TACTGCAATGATGCCCTACTGCTATGCCTGACCTCAACTGCTGATCGCTGCCATCATCTCAGTGCCTCCAGACTAAACTCTCCCCCTGAGTTGAGCAAGCTCCTTAGTAATACTGGAGTGATCAGTGGGTGTGCCATGTGCGTGCTCTCTCTACTCCAGAGTAGTAAGCCTCTAAGAGATAGTCCTCATCTCAGTCTGTATAATCTCTACTCTCTTAGACAATTTTCAAATCTCTCCACTGACTCTAGTAGATATCATGTCTGCCAGTGTCTCCATAGATGTAGAGTCCATAAGTGGTGTCTTTGGGAACCTCCTCGTGGGTGGAGCTCGAGGTGTCATAGGTGTACTAGGGTCAGTGTCAGGTGCATCTCGGGCTGCAACTAGAGTAGAGGGCTCTCCTGCCTCTACAATCTTAGGCGCTCTCCTCTCTTGATCAAAAATGTTCTTGACCCATCTTCCATCCTCTACATCATATTGCATTCTGGTCAAGGCTCTCATGTCATAAACATCATAGTGAGACTACTTCTTACCTGCTTCATTCTATAGTGACACTCCAGCAATCTCAAAGATCCTAGTCAAGGCTATTCCATAGGGCAAGCATACCTTGTTCCTTGATGCAGCCTCTCTCATCTGATGCATCATTATACCGGGCAGGTTTATTTGAGTTCCATGAACTATCAAATACATCATACACAACTCTCTTTCAAACACCAAGTCATGTCTATCTAATTTCAGAATAAAAATTTCACTGATGATATGATGAAGAACTCTCATTTTCACTGATAGTATGGGTGCCAGTACATCTCCAATGATATCATCCCTACCCATAATTAATTTCAAATCTCTCTTTTTGTCAGATAACTTATCGGGCACAAAACCTTCTTTTATGATTCCAAAGGTCTAAGCCAAACTCTCCTTTGTCACCTCAATTTATATGCCTTTGACTATACTTATAATTTTAGAAAATCCTCTTTTAAGTTTCATAGAACCTTCTAACCAATTTTGGGTACATGGGGATGTCCATTGTACATAAATTCCTCCACCCCATCCTATCAATCCATGTCCCAATAAAGAAATTGTAACTTTCAAAGAAATCAAAATCAACCCTCCTTCCCATTGCAATGGCTTTAGTGGCCATCCTACTAACAGGTGAAGATGGTGGAGGGGGTGAGTTCGGTATACCTTGATCCTGTTGAGGTTGAATGGGTTCTTCTTGAATGGGTTACTCCTAAATGGTTTCTTTGGAGGGTTGAGAAACCTTAGATAGTTGGGATGCCCCTATTCCATTCGAGCTTTCCTTCTCCTTTCCCATTCTTTGGCTCCATGGGTATTACAAATTTTCCACACTGCATGCCGTTCACCAACCATTTTATCCAAAATCGGTCTTTGACTTCTCGAATTGAAGGAAAGAGATGGTAGAAAGATAAGCAATATTGTTGGATTGGATTTTGGGGGATGAGAGGCCCTCTGCTCACCGAGATGAAGGTTTTCTAGGGCATCACGAATAGTCGCGGGTCTGTTTTAACCCCTATGGCCCCCGACCCTCGAGTCGACTCGTGGTTTTGAACTAGTTTGCTCAAGTCAACTCGAGCAATAGTTCTAAAACTTTTAAAGCTTCAGAGAGGATTTGTAATTCAAGTAATGTCTAGTTATTTTCCTAAATATTGATCATTAATTTTATACATAAGATTTAATTCTTTTGGGTTTAATTTGATTTACTTAGAATTATGAAGAATGAAATTTAATCAAGTTGATAGCATAGTCCTAAGTCTCTTCTAATAATATTAAATTTTTCTTCACTAAGGGGTTTTGTGAATATGTCAGCTAATTATTTATCAGTACAAACAAATTCAAGCACCACATCATTGTTTTATACATGATCTCTTATGAAGTGATGTCTTATCTCAATATATTTGGATCCTGAGTGTTGAATTGGGTTCTTGGTTAAATTGATTGCACTTATATTGTTACATCTTATGGGTATCTTATTAAGTTTGAATCTAAAATCTTTTAATTATTACTTAATCCAAAGAATTTGCGCATAACAACTTCTAGTAGCTATATATTCGGCCTCGATTGTTAAGACTGCTACTGAGTTTTGCTTCTTACTAAACCAAGAAATTAAATTTACTCCTATGAATTGACATATGCCACTAGTGCTTTTCCTATCAAGTTTGCACCCAGTAAAATTAGTATCAGAGTAACCAATTAATTCAAATTGAGATGCTCATCATATCATAGTCATACATTAAGTGTCCTAGATAAGTATCTAAAGATTTTTTTAACAGCAAGCAAATGTGATTCTCTAGGGTCTGATTGATACCTAGCACACATGCAATCACTAAATACTATATCTGATCAATTTACAGTAATATAGAGAAGTGAGCCTATCATACCTTTATATAATTTTAAATCTACTTTCTTACCTTTCTCATCTTTGTCAAATTTGTAGGATGTACTCATTGGTATGCCAATTGGTCTTAAACTCTCCATCCCAAACTTCTTGAGTATTTTCTTTGTATATTTTATTTGGTTGATGGAGATCCTTTTGTTAGATAAGTGTGCCCTAGAAGCCATAATTGGCTGACACTCATAATACACTTCTAGGGGCAAAATTATAATTTTAATTATACATAATAAAATAGATTATTTTCTATTATATATTTGTATTTAGTGTCTATGATACATCCCTTGAGTTAATGGTAATGATAATTCTTATTTTCAAGAGTTGAAAATTTAAGACAAGAATTTTCATTATTAACTCATAAAATGCTCCCGACCATAGGATCATCATGAAGATGATGATTGATCTAGAAGATTATTGTATAATCACTTTTTTATAGTAGATGACTCTTGAGTATATGATGTAGAGATACCGGAACAAGAGTATAGGTACTCATTAGAGAACGAGGGAACTGAGCGTGACCATCTCGAGTAGTCATAAGGAAGTCTACCTTCTCATCGATGACTGATTCGAAGCTGCAGTGGTATGTCTGATTCTTTGACTTGAGGTGCATCGGTAGTTCCCCTTGAGGGTGTTATAGTTTGACTACACCATGACTCGATCTCCTAGCCATTCGAAATCCTGAGGTGTATGTTGGCTATAGCATGTTTATTGTAGAAATTGGATTGCACCAAGATGGAATCTATTTACCAAGGTGGATGAGGAGCAGCCCTATGATAATCATGAGAATCAAGTCCATAGCCCATGGCCATGGTAGAGAGTGAAAAAATAGAAAGAGTTTCTATTAAGGTCTTCACATCGAACTTGAATCGAATGATTAAATCATATGATAGAAATTAGGGTTTGACGAGTTCATCTTAACCCTAATTTGATCGGGGCTCAAGATAGAAGAACTTAATCACATAAGTAGCTGCATCGAGAGGTTCATTTTTAATTTTGATGGGTTGCCCTCATATACTGCTAGGTGTCACTAGTGGATTTTAGGAGCAATTAGAATGATTTAGATGATCGATCATTCTAGTTGTCAGAATCAGAAGAGTTTTGATCCATCAAAAGGAGTTTCGATGATATTAATGATGGAGATCACTACATATCCCATTACCATACAGAACTGAATCTAACTAGGTAACACAAATAAGGGTTTGGATCTGGATATCATCAATTGGACTAATCCAGTTCAATTAATTTGAATAGATTCAATTAGGTTCAAGGAAATCATGCTAGCACACGATTGAGCCTAACATTCTTCTTTTTCTATCATTAAAAGTTGTCTCGACTAAGCTAAATGAGTTTGAGCTCACTCAGATATCTTTACTTGGTCTGACTGAAGCTTGTCTAAATTAGAAAAGGATTGTTTTAATTTATGAGATAAATTTAAGACAACACTTGCAATTTTCCATCACCTGCTAATTCTTGTCCTTTGACTTTGGTCAAACGTTGACCTTTGATCCTAGGACATTTGCCCATGTGTCATGCACTTATTAGAGAGCAGATAGGGGCTTGTCACCTCTCTAAAAATTAGAAAGAAAGGGCATGCATGCCTAGGATGGCGTGCACCCATGAATAGGGATGCTTGGAGTCCCATACGGATGGGACTCCAGGTTGCTTGTTGGATTCAAACTAGGTGACTCTCATCTGTAGAGTTTGACTAGTCTTAGGTGCCACCTTAGGATGAATCTATGGGTCTCTCATCTGATTGGATCAAGTGATGTCATCTCACCAATCAGATTTAGATCTGATTGAATGAAGCAACATGATTGGTTGAGGTGATGTGGCACTGCAAGGCGCAGCAGGGTCTATATAAAGACCTATCTGCACCCACCTCTTCAAGACTTCTCTCCTAGCCATGCCCCAAGGCTGCCCCTCTCCCTTCTCCATGCCAATTTCTAATCCTCTCTCTCCTCTCCATGCCCAAGGAAGTTGGACCTTCAGATTAGTGCAATTCAGGCAAGAAAATGCTAACGAGAAAGAAAAAAGGCAGCATTACTGCAGAGACTACTGCTGACCTTCAAAAGGAGTTTCGAAGATCCTCCAAGTTAGATCCAGATCTAATTTTTGGAGAAGAGATAAATAAGAAGAAGATCTCTAGATCCTATATGAGTGGATATCGGTAGAAGCCAGGCGCTTGCATGGCTAGATCCAGAACCTTAGGGCTTCAGCACGATCATCAATGGGTAATTAGATTACCTAGAATCAAGGTAAAATTAATTTAAATTTGATTTAATTTAATTTTTTTGATTATCAAATTATAAATCAGATCTGAAAAATATTAAATCTAATTAGGATCTAAAACAAAATTTTTGAAATATACTTCTCGATCCAATCAGATCTGAACGAATCTGATCCCAGAAAATCAGAATTTTTCTTCAACTGGTATCAAAGCCAGGTTCTTATAAAATTTATTTAGATCTGATTTAATCTAATAAATTAGTGATTTCAGATATCACATGAGATGTGATTAGATCTAAAATTAGAAAAATAGAAAATTAAAATTAATTAATCCAGATCTAATATGTATGAGATACATAACTAGATAAGGAATAGAATTGTTCTATGTGTAGTCTAGTATAATCATAATTTTTATTTGGTTAAATATGATTTTTAAATCTATTTATTTGCTATTTTTTGATCTTATAAATATTATAATCAGATATAAAAATAGAAAATAAATTAAATTTAATTTATTCATATGAGATATGATAGTTGCATGTTTAGACTAGTTGTAGAATAGTTCTACAAATAGGTCTAGATTAAATTTTATTTGATATAATCAAATTTAAATTTAATTTTTTAGATGATTATGAGATAATTTAGATTTAAAAAATATGCATGCATGATACATGAGATGTATGCAAAACATGTTTTAATTAGATCAATTTTCTTATATGAGATATATGCTTAGATCTAATTAGTTTTTGTAGATTAGTTGTATTTTTGATTAAGGCATTCCCCTTGACCGTCCAGTCATAAGAACAAAGTAGGGCTTGAAGACCCTCTCCTCCCATTCGATGGGGTATTCTTATGATGTGTAGGGGTGCTACGCATTCGTTCTTAATCAGAAATTGAAAACTTACTCTCTGCAAAATCCTAGATCCTGAAATCCTAGGATCTTATTTGCAAGTTTTGTTTATAAATCCTAAACTTAATTAAGAATTAAGATTATGAAACATATTAGATCAAAAATTGAGAATTTTTAGATCTAAGACATGTTAATAAATTGGGTTCGAACTTGGCTAGCTCAATTAGGTCTAACAGTTGATCAAACCGAATCAAGAGTTGGTTAGATGGGATCAACAATGCTTAAATTGACCAGCCTAATAGGATTAAGTTCGGATCAAGATTGAGTCACGTGAGTGATCGATCAAGCTAAGACCTAATTAGGCTCAGTGGTTAGAGTCTGGATTGTAGGCTAACCCGATTGGTTCTGACACAATAATTTGGTGTCTGAGGTAAGTTTGGCAAATACAATCGACTGGTTTTTAATTAGGAGCTACTCGACTCGAATGCATTCTTGTCGAGTTAATGGCATATCCCTTCCACCGATGTCACTTACCTGGCCATGTTTGTTGACTCAGTTCTGATCTGAGGTGATCAATAATCTGAGCTAACCTATGCCACTAGGTTAGTCATAATGGTTATGACTATGTCAAGTCTAGTTTAATGAGACCTAAATCAAATCTTCCTAAGAAAAGATTAAGTCTAAGGTCTTCCACCATTGTAGATGTGCGGGCCCTTCCCAGGGTTGATTGTTCTCGGCTGGTTACAGTGGCTCAGTTGCATCAAAAAGATGCAACCATGTCTATTAGACATTGGATGCTACAAGCTGGAGGATAGATTGGGCTCAATATTCTAGATACGATGAGAGACTCAATTAGAAATCCAATCTGTGCAAATGGTGGGTCTGACTTGACTAAGGAGTGGATCAATATTTTGGACATGGTGAGATTCATGAATTCGAGACTGAGATTGGGTGCATCATGATTAGGGAATCATTGAACAAGAGTTGTTCACTCATTGGCTAACCCATCACCACCAATAACTGTTAGGTGAGGTGTTGAGTAAGTCGGTGGGATTGCACCACCCATTAGAAATCAGTAATCGTGGAGATTTTTGCATCTCTACAGAGGGAGTGTAGGGATCCAAGAAAATAGTGGGAGCTAATTTATTTAAAAATAAAATCTCTAAACAAATTGGTTAAGTCTTAATTATAATATCTAACTAGAAACTTTGACTCTCTACAGAAAAATGTCTGCATCCAACCCACTAGCATGAATCCTGGACACCCATAGACTGATCGAACCAAATTATAAGGATTGGCTCCAAAACTTCAAAATCATTTTGGGTTCCAAGAAGTTAACTCATGTACTGGATTAGGATCCTCCAACCTTACCAGCTCGTCCATCCGTTGAGAAGAGAGTGTCTCTGGATAAATGGACAGACGATGATAATAAGGCCAGATACTACATGTTGGGCTCGATGTTTAATGAACTTCAGCACCAACATGAAGATATTAGGACTGCTCGCTAAATGTTGGCTCACCTATAGGAGATGTTTGGTGAATAGAGTCGCACAGCCAAGTATCAAGTCACTAAACGACTATTCAAGGCTAAGATGCGTGATGGGCAGTCAGTCCAAGATCATTATCTGATGATGATCAAGGACATGGAAGAGCTTGAGAAGCTCAAAGTGATGTTAGACTTGGATCTACAGAATGATATAATTCTGCAATCCTTGACTGATGCGTATGGGCAGTTCATCATGAACTACCATACGCATAAACTTCAAAACTCCTTGGCCGAACTTATGAACATGCTAGTTACCGCTGAGCTTTCCATGAAATGTTCTAAAGGCTCAGTGCTTGCTATGGAACAGACTTCTTCCAAGAGAAAGTCTTTTGAAAAGAAGAAGTCTGTGAAAAAGCAGAAGATGGAAGGAGGAAAGAAGAAAAAGGCAGAGTTGAAGAAGAAGGCTGCTGACAAAGAAAAGTATTTCTATTGCAACAATGATGGCCACTGGAAGTGAAACTGTCCTACTTACCTGGCCATCCTAAAGAGTAAGGAGGCGGGTCCTTCTAAAGGTATGCTCATTATTGAGTCTAATCTTACGGTTTCTTCTGCATCTAGTTGGGTGCTTGACTCTGGTTTTGGTGCTCAATTATGCACTTCCATGCATGGTCTTGAGGATAGCAGGAGATTGAGGGATGGTGAGATGATCCTGTGCATCAAAAATAGAGCAAGAGTTATTGCCATGGCCTTGGGAACATACCCTCTTCGACTACCATCTAGTTTAGACTTAGTATTAAAAGACTATTATTATGTGCCTGCAGTAAGTAGGAATTTGATTTCTATTTCTTGCCTTGCATTAAAAGGCTATGTAATTAGTTTTCTTAAGGACCATTGTAACATTCTTTATGAAAGAAATAAAATTGCAAGTGGTTTCCTTATTAATGGTCTTTATCAGTTACATGTTGATGTATCTATTTTTAATTTCGAGCAAAATGTGAATGCCATAAAATCAAAATGTCCTAGGGATAGTCCTAATGATAGGTATCTATGGCACCTAAGATTAGATCATACAGCAGAAGATAGGATTAACAAATTGGAGAAAATCAAGCTATTGAGTCCATTGACTTCTGAGTCATATCCAATTTGTGAATGTAGTCTTCATGGCAAAATGACTAAGCTCCCTTTTGTAAGACATGGGGAAAGGGCCATGGATCTCCTTACCCTAGTACATACTGATGTATGCGGCTCATTCGATGTGCCGGCTAGAGGCAATTTAGTCTACTTCATAACCTTTACCGATGATTTATCTAGGTATGGTATGTGTATCTTATGGGACACAAGTTTGAAGCATTTAAAAAGTTTAAAGAATTCAGACATGAAGTAGAAAAGCAAACTAAAAAACCCATTAAGCTTCTTCGATCAGATCGAAGAGGTGAATACCTTAATCGGGAATTCCCTGGACTATCTTAAGAAAAATGGCATAGTCTCTCAATGGACTCCATTAGGGACACCTCAACTCAATGGGGTCTCAAAATGGAGGAACTAGACTCTATTAGATATGGTCCGATCCATGATGAGCTTCACAAACCCCTTGATTTTCTTTGGGGATACTGTTTGTTAACTACAATATACTTACTGAATAGGGTTCCTTCTAAAATTGTTCCTACCACACCATATGAGATATGGCATGGTAAGAAACCAAGTCTGAGTCATCTCAGAATTTGGGGTTGTCCGGCTGATGTCAAAAGACAACAAGCGGACAAGTTAGACTTTAGGTCCTTTAGAGCTCGATTCATAGGATATCCTAAAGAGTCATTAGGATATTATTTCTACATTCTAGAAGATCACAATGTGATTGTGAGTCGACATACCATCTTTCTTCAAAAATAGTTTATTCAAGATAGTGGCATTAGAAAGCAGATTAAGCTCGAAGAGAAAATCTCACAAGAGCAACGAGCTAAGGACCAAATGGAACCAAATTAGGTTAAGCCAATCCAGTCACTACCTCCTCCACCTTGTAGATCGAAAAAGATTTTCCATCCCCCTGAGAGGTACTTAGGTACTATTTCAGAGGATGTAGAGAAAATGTTCCTCGTAGGTAATGGGGTTCATGGTGATGATCCCAAAACCTATAACGAGGTGATATCAGATATCGACTCTGAGAAATGGTTAGAGGCAATGAAGTCAGAAATTGACTCGATGCACTCAAACCAAGTCTGGACCTTGGTAGATCCACTAGAAGGTATAGTACCTATTTGGTGTAAATGGATCTACAAGAGAAAGAATGGTGTAGATGGAAATGTGGAGACATTCAAAGCTAGATTAGTGGTAAAAGGTTATAGTCAATGTGAAGGCATTGACTATCAGGATACCTTTTCATCAGTAGCTATGCTTAAATCCATCCACACATTGCTTGCTGTTGCAGTCTATTTCGATTATGAAATATGGCAAATGGACGTAAAAATAGCATTCTTAAATAGATATCTTGAGAAAGATATCTATATAGAATAGCCGCTAAGTTTCACATCCAGTGATGATGATCACAAGCTATGCAAGCTGCAAAGATCCATATATAGACTTAAGCAAGCATCTCGGAGCTGGAATACTCATTTTAATGATGTGAACAAAATATTTGATTTCATCAAGAATGAGGAGAAGCCATGTGTCTTCAAAATGGTCAGTGGGAGTGCTATTGTCTTCCTCGTATTGTATGTGGATGACATCCTCCTTATTGGGAATGACATTTTCATGTTGACCACCATTAAAATGTGGTTATCTAAAGAATTCTCCATGAAAGACCTAGGAGAAGTATCCTTTATTCTAGGAATTAAGGTCTATAGAGATAGACCGAAATAGGATGCTAGGACTTTCACAGAAGATGTACATAGAGGAAGTACTAAAGAGGTCTAGTATGGAAAACTCTAAGAGGGGTTTAGTATCCTTCAGGCATGGCATTTATCTTTCCAAGAAGATGTGCCCTAGCACACCTGAGGAAATAGAACGCAGGAGCAAGATCCCTTATGCTTCAGCAATAGGGAGCCTCATGTATGCCATGTTATGTACACGACCTGATATAGCCCATGCTGTGAGTGTCATAAGTAGATATCAGTCGAATCTAGGTGAAGAACACTATACTTTTGTGAAATATATGCTTAAGTACTTAAGAAGAACTAAGGATATGTTACTAGTCTTTGGTAATGGAGAACTCCAAGTCCGGGGGTATACAGACTCAGACTTTATGTCCAATGTAGATGATCAAAAGTCAACATCTGGAAGTCTGTTTGTGTGCAATGGTGGAGCTGTTAGTTTAAAAAGTTTCAAGCAGACAATGATAGTAGATTCCACCATGGAAGCAAAATATATCACTGCATCAGAAGCTGCAAAGAAGGCATTCTGATATAAGAAGTTTGTCGTAGAGATCGGAGTGATGCTATCAGATGCCATTCTTCTATACTGCGACAACAATGGCGCCATAGCCCTTGCTAAGGACCTGAGGTCTCACCAAAAATTCAAGCACATCGAGCGGCGATACCACCTCATCCACGATTATCTTGAGAAGGGTTATGTCGAGGTCTAGAAAGTCAACTCCAGACAATGCGGTGGACCCGCTTACAAAGTCGTTGGGCCAGCAGAAGATCGAAGTCCACCTTGAGAAGATGGGACTTAGATTTATAGCCAATTAGCTTTAGGTCAAGTGGGAGTTTGTTAGATAAGTGTGCCCTAGAAGCCAGAATTGGCTGACACCTGTAATTCACTTCTAAGGGAAAAATTATAATTTTGACTATAAATAATAAAATGGATTATTTTTAATCACATATGTGTATTTAGATCTGTGATACATCCCTTGAGTTAATGGTAATGATAATTCTTATTTTCAAGAGTTGAAAATTTAAGACAAGAATTTTCATTATTAACTCATAAAATGCTCCTGACCATAGGATCAACATAAGGATGGTGATTGATCTGGAAGATTAGTGTACAATCGCTTCTTTATAGTAGATGAGTCTTGAGTCTATGGTGTAGAGATATTGGAGTGAGAGTACAGATACTCATTAGAGAATGAGGGCACTGAGCGTGACCACCTCGAGTAGTCATAAGGAAGTCTACCTTCTCATCGATGACTGACTTCAAGCTGTAGTGGTGTGTCTGGTTCATTGACCTGAGGTGCATCGGTAGTTCACCTTGAGGGTATTATAGTTTGACTACACCATGACTCGATCTTCTAGCCATTCAGAATCCTGAGGTGTATGTTGGCTATAGCATGTTCATTGTAGGAATTGGATTGCACCAAGATGGAATCTATCTACCTCGGTGGATGAGGAGCAGCCCTATGATAATCATGAGAATCAATTTCATAAGCCCATGGCTATGGCAGAGAGTGAAATAATAGAAAGATTTTCTATTAAGATCTTCACATCGGACTTGAATCGAATGATTAAGTCATATGACAGAAATTAGGGTTTGACTGGTTCACCTTAACCCTAATCTAATCGGGGCTCAAGATAGAAGAACTTAATCACACAAGTAGCTGCATCGAGATGTTCATTTTTAATTTTGATAGGTTGCCACCATATACTGCTAGGTGTCACTGGTGGATTTTGGGAGCAATTAGAATGATTTAGATGATCGATCATTCTAGTTGTCTGAATCAAAAGAGTTCTGATCCATCGAAAGGAGTTTCGATGATGTTGATGATGGAGATCACTACATATCCCATTACCATACAGAACTGAATCTAACTGGGTCACACAAACAAGGGTTTAATTTGGATATCATCAATTGGACTAACCCAGTTCAATTGATTTGAATTAGATTCAATTAGGTTGAAGGAAATCGTGCAAGCACACTATTGAGCCTAACATTCTCATTTTTCTATCATTAAAAATTATCTCAACTGAGCCAAATGAGTTTGAGCTCACTCTAGTATCTTTACCTAATTTGACTAGAGGCTGTCCAGGTCAGAAAAGGGTTGTTTTAATTTATGAGATAAATTTAAGATAACAACTGCCATTTTCCGTCACCTGCTAATTCTTATCCTTTGACTTTGGTCAAATGTTGACCTTTGACCCTAGGACATCTACCCATGTGTCATGCACTTATTGGAGAGCAGATAGGGGCTTGTCTCCTCTCTAGAAATTGGAAAGAAAGGGGTGCATACCTAGGATGGCGTGCACCCATGGATAGGGACGCCTGGAGTCCCATACGGATGGGACTCCAGGTTGCTTCTTGGATTCAAACTAGGTGACCCTCACCTATAGACTTTGACCAGTCTTAGGCACCACCTTAGGATGAATCTGTGGGTCTCTCATCTGATTAGATCAAGTGATGTCATCTCACCAATCAGATTTAGATCTGATTGAACGAAGCAACGTGATTGGCCGAGGTAATGTGGCACTGCATGGCGTAGCAGGGTCTATATAAAAACTTATATGCGCCCATCTTTTCAAGACTTCTCTCCTAGCCATGCCCCAAGGCTGCCCATCTCTCTCCTCCATGCCACTTTTTTGATCCTCTCTCTCCTCTCCACACCCAAGGAAGTTGGGCCTTCAGATTAGTGCGATTCAGGCAAGAAAAGACTGACGAGAAAGGAAGAAGGCAGCACTGCTGCAAAGACGATTGCTGACCTTCGAAAGGAGTTTCGAAGATCCTCCAAATCAGATCTAGATCTGATTTTTAGAGATGAGATAAAGAAGGAGAAGATCTCTAGATCCAGCTTGAGTGGATACTGGTAGAGGCCAGGCGCTTGCATGGCTAGATCCAGAACCTCAAGGCTTCAGCACAATCATCAACGGATAATCAGATTACCCAGAATCAAGGTAAAATTAATTTAGATTTGATTTAATTTAATTTTCTTGATTATAAAATCATAAATCAGATCTAAAAAATATTAGATCTAATTAAAATCTAAGAAAAAATTTTTAAAATATGCCTCTCGATCTAATCAAATCTGAACGAATTTGACCCCAGGAAATCAGGATTTCCCTTCACCTTTCTTTATTTTGCTTGATTTAGAGTCCGAGGAAGAATTTTAACTCTCCCATCATGTTCATCTTGAACTTATCCAACGTTAGCTTAGCAAATTTTTGATAAAGAATTTCATTAGTGGCATCAAAAATAATATCATCTATATAGATTTATACAACTAATAGATTCTCATCTTTTCTTTTTAAGAATAAGGTTTTATTTACATTTTCTCTAGTAAATTCATTATCTAGTAAGAATTTACTTAATTTTTCATACCAATCATGCGGGGCTTGTTTTAGACTATATAGAGCTTTATGTAATTTGAATACATGATTTGAAAATACATGATTTTCAAATCCAGATGGTTATTCAACATACACTTCTTCTACTATATAACCATTAAGAAATGCATTTTTTACATCCATTTGGTATAATTTGAAATTCATGAAACATACAAAAGCAACCAATAGTCTAATGGCCTCTAATCTAGCTACAAGGGCAATGGTTTCATCAAAATCAATGTCTTCTTCTTGATTATATCCTTTTGCTACTAATCTAGCTTTATTTCTTATAATGGTTACATGTTCATCCAATTTATTTCTATATACCCATTTAGTTCCAATTATTGGATGGTCATTTGGTCTATTGACTAGGGTCCACACTTTATTTCTTTCAAATTGATTTAATTCTTTTTGCATGGCATCTATCCAATATGGATCATTTTCAGCTTCTTCTATTGATTTAGGTTTAATTTATGAAACAAAAGTTATATAATTATTTACATTTCTAAGATAAGATCATGTTCTTATCCCTTGTGATGGATCATCGATTATAAGATCTTTAGGATGTCAATGTGCATACCTCCATTCTTTTGGCAGCTCCTCTCTTGGACTATGAGAGAACTCTTCATTCTTCTCTTCTTCAATATTTTGAGGTAGAGCATCCTTGAGTGTTAGATTATCCATCTTGTCATGAAGATTTTCTATATCCTCATCTAAAGCATCTTCTTTTCTAATAGATTTATCATTATATTTATCAAAGATAACATGAATTGATTCTTCAATAATGAGAGTTCTCTTGTTAAAGATTCTATATGCCTTGCTTGATGAGGAGTATCCTAAGAAGATACCCTCATCGGACTTGGCATCAAATTTTCCTAGGTTATCTTTTTCATTATTAAGTATGAAGCATTTGCAACCAAAAATATGAAAATAGTTGATATTTGATTTTCTATCTTTCCAAAGTTTATATGGAGTTTTCTATAAAATAGGTCTTATCAAAACACTGTTTAATTTGTAACATGCAGTATTTATTGCCTCAGCCCAAAAATATCTAGGTAAATTACTTTCACACAACATAGTTCGTGCCATTTCTTTTAGTGTTCGATTTTTTCTTTCTACTACTCTATTTTGTTGTGGAGTTTTCGGTGTTGAAAAATTATGATTAATTCTCTTTTTATTATAAAAATTTTTAAAATGCTAATTTTTGAATTCTATACCATGATCACTACATATGCAAACTATTAATGTATTCTTTTCATTCAAAACCTTTCGATAAAATTTGAAAAATGCATTGAAGACTTTATTTTTTTGTGCTAAAAATATTACCCAAGTGAATATTTTTTTGTGCTAAAAATATTACCCAAGTGAATCTTGAAAAATCATCTACAATTACAAGACCATACTTTTTACCTCCTAAACTAGTGGTCCTTATGGGTCCAAACAAATCTATGTGTAGCAATTCTAAAGGTCTAGAGGTTGAAATCATTCCTTATGGTTTGAAAGAATTCCTAGTTTGCTTTCCAAATTGACAAGCATCATAAATTCAATTCTTTTCAAAACTTAGTTTTAGTAATCCTCTTACAAGATCTTTCTTAATTAATTTTGAGAGTAAGTCCATACTAGCATGACCTAATCTACGATGCCATAACCAACTAGCTTCATTGACCTTGGCATCCATTACCATAAGACATTGACCATTTTTCATGTGTAGATCATCAAGATCTACCATGTAGACATTGTTTTGTCTATGTCCTATGAACATGATGCCATTGTCATTTGGATTAGAAACAATACATAATAGAGATTCAAAAGTTACTTTAAATCTCTTATCACAAAATTGACTAATGCTAAGCAAATTAAGTTTCAACTCATCAACTAGCAATATATTTTGAATAGAAGTAGAAGGAGTGATATGAATGTTATCGATGCCAATGATACATTCCTTTTCATTGTCACCAAATGTAACTACTCCTTCTTTAGGCTTAAAAATGATAAATTGAGATTTGTCATCCATCATGTGCCTTGAACAGCTACTATCAAGATACCAAAGCTTTTTCTTGTCCCGAGCTACAAGACACTCCTATACAAGAAAATCAGGTTGAGTTTTTAGGTACCCAAGTTATCTTGAATCCTTTGGGATTAGTGCTCATGGTTTTTTTTAGAATCTAAACTATTTTAACTATTTTTTCATTTAATTTTTTGAAATCACATGCATAAGACTTATGACCAATTTTGCCATAATAGAAACATGAGATATTTGAAGTTGAGTTTGATGAAGCTTTAACAAATAAATTTTTGAATAGTTTTTATTTCTTATGAGATTTAAATCCTAATATGGCCTTGTTAAAAATAGCTCTTTGCTCATTTAGTAGCATATTTAATTTTTTGAAACTATAAGTAAATCTTTCTACAAATGGTTTGATTTTTGCTGGTTCATCATTCAATTTTTTATTTTTATTAATATGAAAATTTAGTTTTTTAGAAAATATTTTTTTTTCATAAGTTCTAAATTTAACTTTTTTAAATCTTTATTTTTCAAAGTTACTTTCTTATATTCAACCATAAGTTCAGGAAAAGCCTCTTATAACTCATCAAAAGTGAAATCTAAGGAGTTTTCAGCATTTACCTCCTCATGATGTGCCATCAGACAATGGTTGGCTTCTTCTTGTGAATCTTCCTCGGAGCTAGAGTGCTCACTGTCACTCCAAGTGGCCATCATTGCCTTCTTCTTGAGCTTTTTGGATGATCTTTTGAGAAGGATGTAGTCCATCCTAAAGTGGTCAGATTTCTTGCACTCGAAGCAAATTGGTAGCTCCTTCTCTTTTTTCCTACTTGGTTCATCTTTGAAGATCTTCTTCTTGAATCCTTGCTTCTTCTTTCTCATAAACCTCTTAAACTTTCTTGCAATCATGGCCAAGTCTTCTTCTTCCTCCTCTTCATTGGATTCCTCACTCTCATCATCCTTGGAAGTAGTTGTCTTGAGAGCTATGATTTTTTTCTTCTTGGTTTTCTTCTTCATGTTTTGCCTCATATTCAATTCATGAGTCATTAAGGACCCAAGAAGCTCTTCCAATGGTAGCTTGTTGAGGTCTTTAGCTTCTTGGATGGTGGTGACCTTTGCTTTCCAAGCTTTCGGAGTGACCTATGAATTTTACGAACAAGCTCACTGTTAGTGTATGATTTATCCAAGCTTTTTAAACCATTGACAATATCAATAAATCTAGTAAATATTTTAGAAATAGACTCATTTGACTCCATCTTAAATAATTTATATCGATGGACAAGCATATTTATTTTAGACTCCTTTACTTGATTGGTACCCTCATGGGTAACCTCTAGACTATCCCAAATCTCCTTGGCCAAAGCACAAGTAGAAATTCTATTGAATTGATTGGGGTCTAATGCACAATATAGGACATTCATGGCCTTAGCATTTAATTCTATCATTTTCATATCATGCTCATTCCCAATCCTCTTTCGATTTAGGAACATCATTATCCTCTATTTTGATTATGGGAGTGTGTGGGCCTTTGATTATTACTCTCCAAAGTTAATAATCAAGTGCTTGAATATAAATGCGCATGCATGCTTTTCAATAAGTGTAATTTGTTCCATTGAACAAGGATGGGTGTTTGGTCGATTGTCCTTCGGCAAGAGATGCACTCATATGGGTTGCCATTTGATCTTAACTCTTGATTGTTAAATCAAATGAAGTGAGTACCAAGCTCTGATACCACTTGTTGTCCAGCAAGACAACCCAAGAGAGGGTGGGGAGGTGAATTAGATTTTTCAAAACTTAAAATAAGTTAGGTGTTATTTTCAAAATTAAGTGATGTGATGGTGTATGCTTTAGTTTTAAGTATGCAGAAATGCAGAAATATAAATACAATAGAATGAAGTAAATAAGGCAATTATAAATACTAGAAAATTTATAGTGGTTCAGTGCCCCTTGCATCTACGTCCACTCCCCAAAGTCTACTTGGGAATTTCACTATAATCTCTCAAATATTACAGTCGGATAATTTTTCAAGACTCACTATCTAAAACCTAGTTGGTTTTTACATCAGCTCACTAACCACAATCAACCCCCAAGCCAACCCTTGGCTTATAATCCAATTTTCAGGCTTAGATAAGCTTTTTCCTTAGCTTCAAAATTCTATTGAAGCTAAGTTACAAGAAAGAGAAAAGTTGAATAACAAAAATGAACAAAAAGCTCCTTTGATGAGCAAATGAGTTGATAAAGCTTTTTGGAGTCTTCTTGGAGGGAGGATTTTGAACTATTTAAGCTTGTCTTCTTGCAGAATGGAATCACTTGATTTGATATTCTTGAAGTTGGGAGTGGAATGCTCTCTTTTCAGGGCTCTTTTGACTCTTTCTCTTAACTTTTTGATCCATTTCAATGATCTTATATTCATGTCACTTCCTTCAGGTGTGTTGCAGGTAATTTTTCATGTTTGGAAGGTTGGAGAATCCTATTTGACCATTGGAGAAGCAAAAATGATTATTTGAATCCAATCTGCATAGTTTTGGACAGTATGTAGAAACTAGTCATTGGAGCTCGAGTCGAACCTCAAGTCGGCTCGAGCATCAGCTCGAGGTCATGTGCTCTACTCGTTCCTCAGCTCGAGAGTTTCTGTATGAAGATCAATCTTTTTGTATTTTGTTGAGACTTTAGCTCATGGACCTCAAGTTGACTCGAGCCTCTGCTCGAGACTGTGCTGAACTTTGCTTCAAAATTATCATCTTCTGTATTTCTCCTGAGACTTTAACTCGAGAACCTCGAGTTGACTCGAGCCTCTACTCGAGATCTTGCCCCAAAATCACCATTTTTTGAATTTTTACTGAGACTTCGATTCGAGAACCTCAAGTCAACTTGAGCCTCTACTCGAGACCTTACTCCAAAATAATCATTCTCTGAATTTTCACAGAGACTTTGACTTGAGCCTTCGCTCGAGACTGTTCTGTCTGAAACTTCTGCATACCAGTCTACATATCAGCTCGAGCTGAGCAATGAGTCAAACCTTGAGTCAACTCGTGGGCTTCTTATGCTGAAAAATTTTAGTTTGCCCAAAAGTTTTCCTCTTGAATTTTGATTTTGGGATATCCTTTTCAAGCCTTGTTTTAGGTGTGATTTATGCTCCAAATGCCTCCAAATCTTCTCTATTAATTTTCAAATGTACTTATATGGATGTTTTATTTGATACTCTAAAATACATCCTGAAACATGATCTCATCAACTTCATTAGTTAAAATATATACTCAAATATTTTGTTACTCATCAAAATCAATCCTTGGGATCAACAGATTTTTCTGCTCAAATTTTTTGAAAAGTTCTATTCCCTTGACAAGCTCAAAGTAATTACTTACTTGATTAAAATTTGATTATAGAGTCAAATTCATTCAGAAAGGGAGGAGAGCTTTTTGGCATCAGAATTCAAGCTAATTTCAAAAAAAAGAAGAAATGTTTTAAGCATATTTTAAATTGAAAGATAAGTTTTCAAAAGAGAGATGATTCATTTGAATAGATTTTTTGAATTTGATAAATCTTTCATTTTGATACATTCTTAAACTCAATCTTATTGATTTTGATGATATTTCTTGATCCTTTGCTTGAACTTTTTGATGTTGTCAACATCAAAAAGAGAGAGAGTGATGTTGAGTATATGTTTAAACAATTAATGCTTAAGAAACTCAATGAATTAATATTTAAGATGAAACCTTAATACTCATTGATTTGAATAGAGACATTTTTTGAAATTAGTATATAAAATATATGTAGATGAACTAAATATATGCAATGAACTAAAGACTAATTAAGAACATTAATGAAGTGTGACTCATGTGTTTAATTTATTACTTCATAATACATATTGGCAAAATGCATGAAAACATATTATTTATTTTTATTGCATATATACTCAAAGTTTTGTTATCATCAAAGAGGAGGAGATTGTTGACCTTATGATCAATTTTAATGATTATAAAATGTTGAGTATAGATGATTCTAATCACATTTTTCAAGGATGAATATAGGTATTTCCAAATACTCAAATTGAAGAAATAATCTATGAAAAAGTTATCCTCAAAAGTCACTAAATCAATATTCTAAAAAATAAAAAATTTTAGTTCAGATTTGGTGGAGTCGACCCAGAGCCAAAGGAGCTAAACCCTACACTGAAACAAACCTTAATTTGAAGAATCTTAAGTTTCAAGAAGATTACAGTCGATCCTAGGTCAATTGGTGCCGACCCCATCATACTGGAAGGAGACTGGCATGGTCTAGAGTCGACTCAAGCCCTAGAGAAGCCGACCCTCTCAAAGAAAAATAAAAAGCTATGTTTTCAAAATTGCCTGATTGAAGTCAATCCCAGGAAGATTGGAGTCGACCGCAATAGTCAAGCCGATTGCAGCACAGGTAAGCCTGCTCTCTCAGAAAAATATAGAGAGCATTATTTTTTGAATTTTGAGGTTGAGTCGACTCTTTAGTCATCCAAGTCGACTCAAAAAAATTTGGAGTTGATCCTAATATCAAGATAGGCATAATAGCTAGATTTCTGCAATCCTTCAAACGACCATTTTTTTACTTCAATGGCTAGTTCAAGATTTTCAATGGCTAGAACTCATTCTCTAGTTATCTCCAAGAGTATTTAAAGCTAGGAAAACATTTGGAATGTAAGATTAAGAAATTTTAAAGACAAATCTTTTTAGATTTAAAAGGTTTTCATTGTGCATCAAAAGAAAAGAAAAAGAAAAGAACTAAGCTTTGATTTCAAAGGATATTCAAGTGCAATCTTCATCACCATCTTCAATAATCTCTCAATCTCTAAAGAAGATCGAGTATTTAAGCTTCAAAAGAGCCAATCATCCTTCCTCTTCTTTGCGCTTAAAAAAATTAATTTTTAGTTGTTGTTTTAAACTAAAAATTGTCACTTGTATTTTATTTTTTTTACAAGTTTTTTTAGAGAAAAAAACTTGAGGATTAGGCCTATCCACGCTCGGAATTAATCTTTGTAGGTTTTGGTTGGTAAGCTCATAAAACCAACTGGGTTATAATAAGCCCAAAAAATAATCGGTGTAAGATTTTAGTTGGTGATCCTAAAAAATTAACTAAATTTATTTATGAGCATGGATAAATAAACACACTATAATTAGGAAGATTATAGTGAAATTGCTAAAGGAAGCTTGTGGAGTGGTTATGAAGGAAAAAATGGGTTTTCCTATCGTAGGATGCATCTGATCGGTTTAGATTTATAGTAAAATAATTTTTAAAATTTTTTTATGATCTGATCAGATCTGAGAGTACTAAGATTAGAATAGATTGATCAAAAATTAGAAGTAAAATAAAAATAAAAATAGTGATAATAATTATCACCTAATCGGGTAAATCGTTTACCCGTTGTGATGATCTGATGATTGATCCGAGATTCTGATTGAGCCACACATTTGCCTGGCCTCTACCAAAATTCACTCAGGTTAGATCTAAAAGTCTTTTCCTTCTAGATTTGATCTTCAAAGATTAGATATGATGTCTTTCCATAGAGCCTTCAAAATGAACTCTGAAGGCTGCACGTTCATCTCATGAACACCATCATCTCTCGCTGATCTTTACACCAACAGGACTTGATCTTTACTCACAGGTTTTGCCTAACTCTTGGGCATGGAGAAGAGGGAGAGGATCAGATGAGGAAGGTGTGGAGATGAAGATTTTGGCAGGATTTTGCCATAGAGAAATCGTGATGCACAATAGCTTGTGCAGGGCCCTATTTATAGACCTAGTTAAGAGTCCCTTCACATATAACTTTGAACAGGTCAATGTTTAACATGTAGAAGGACTCCTCCATGATCTCCACACCCCACACCCCCTTTTTTTTAGATTTTTGTCACACAAAAATGAGGAAAATGGCATGGAACAATTTGGGATAATATTAAGTTGGTGCACAACTCTTATCTCCTAAGAGTTTGAACTATTCAAACTTTTGACCTAATCAAAAACCTTTTGAAAGGGGTCTCCACATTATCATATGGTTGCATGGTCAAAGAGGGGGATGTGGCCCTCTCTCCCTTATGTAAATCCCAAGGGTGCATGTGAAGAAAAATCCTAATTTTCCAGACTAGGTTCATTCAGATCTGATCATTATTATTTTAATAATAAAAATAAAATTTAGATAAATTAAATCAAATTTAATTTACCTTGATGTAGGGTAATCCTATTATCCATTGATAATCCTGTAAGCAGCGGAAGGTTCTGGATCTAGCCACGCAAGTGCTTGGCCTCTACCGATATCCACTCAGATTAGATCTGGAGATCCTCTTCTTCTCTATCACATCTCCAAAAATCATATCTGAATTTAATTTGAAGGATCTTCAAAATACCTTTCGAAGATCAGTAGTTATCCTTTGCAGTAGTGCAGCCTTCTAGCTTTCTGTCACCTTTCTCTCGTCTGAATCACATTAACTGAAATCCCAAACTACTTTGGGCGTGGTGAGGAGAGGGAGAAGATGGGCTTGGCATGGAGGAAGAAAAGAGAGGTAGCCTTGGGGCGTGGGAATTGTGTTCATCTCTTTGAGTTGGGCGTAGGGTCTTATTTATAGACTATCCGTGATCCAACTCCTCTTCTTCCCAACCAATCACAATCCTTTGTGAAATCAGATCTAAATATGATTGGTGGGAATAGAGTCCCTTAGATTCATCCTTAGATGGCGCCTAAGACCAGTTAAAGTTGGTTCTTAGGAGGGGTCTAATCGAAATCCAAGAAGGAGACGGAGTCCCTGTCCAACAGGGACTCCTGGGTGCCTCCTGCTTGGGCGCACACCAAGGGACAAGCCCCTACCAGCTCTCCAATAGGTGCATGACACGTGAACAAAATTCAAAGTGTCAATGGTGAACATTTGACCAGTCAAAGGTCAACTTTTAACCAAAGTCAAAGGACGAAAAATAGCAGGTGACCAAAAATGGTAGGTATTATCTTACAAAATAAGACAACCTTTTTTTGATCTAGATAGGCTCCAGTCAGACCAAGTGAAGGCCTCTGATCGAGCATAAACTCCTTTGGCTTAGTCAGGACAACTATTTATGATGGTAAAAGAAGAACGTTACGTTCAATCGAGTGCTAGCATGATTTTCTTGAACCTAATTGAATCTCATTCAGATCAATTGAACTGAATCCATTCAATTGATGATTACCAAATTCAAACCCTTGTTTGTATGACCCAGTTAGGTTTGGTTCTATATGGTAATGGAATATATCATGATCTCTATCATCGACATCATCGAAACTCCTTTCGATGGATCAGAACTTTTCTGATTCGAACAGCTAGAATGATCGATCATCTAAATCATTCTAATTGCTCCCAAAATCCACCAATGACACCTAGAAGTATATGGTGGCAATCCATCAGAGCTGAATGCAAACCTCTTGGTGCAGCTACCTGTGTGATTAAGTTCTTCTATCTTGAGCCCCGATCAGATTAGGGTTAAGGTGAACTCGTCAAACCCTAGTTTCTGTCATATGATGTAATATTCGATTCAAGTTCAATGTGAAAACCTAAATAGAAACTCTTTCTATTATTTTACTCTACCATGGCCATGGGCTTTTGGACTTGATTCTCATGATCATCATAGGGCTGCTCCTCTACCACCGAGGTAGATAGATTCCATCTTGATGCAATTCAGTTCCTACAATGAACATGCTATAGCCAACATACACCTCAGGATTCTGAATGGCTAGGAGACCGAGTTATGGTGTAGTCAAACTATAACACCCTCAAGGTGAACTGCTGATGCACCTTAGGTCAAAGAACCAGACACACCACTGCAGCATCGAGTCAGTCATTGACGAGAAGGTAGACTTCCTAATGACTACTCGAGGTGGTGACGCTCAGTGCTCTCATTCTCTAACGAGTATCTGTACTCTCACTCTGGTGTCTCCACACCGTAGACTCAAGATTCATCTACTAAAGAGAAGCGATTGTACACCAACCTTCTGGATCAATTACCATCCTCGTGATGATCCTATGGTCGAGAGCATTTTATGAGTTAATAATGATTATTCATGTCTTAAATTTTCAACTCTTGGAAATATGAATTATCATTACCATTAACTCAAAGGATATATCACAGACACTAAATACACATATGTTATAGAAAATAATCCATTTTATTGATTTTAGTCAAAATTATAATTTTATCCATCAAAGTGTATTAGAAGTATCAACCAATTCTGGCTTCTAGGGCACATATATCTAACAGCGTGCGCTCCAAGATAGTCTCCATGGGGCACACACCCCTCTCCCTTTCTTTCCTGCATCTGGGTCAACATTTGACCCTTGTCTTTTTCCCATCTTATGGGATTAAGACAAAACCTTTTCATGTCCCATCCTAATGGATTTATGTCAAGTCCTAATCAAGTTAGATCAAATCTTGATCAGACCAGGACTCGGTCGAGTCAGATCAAGAAAAATCCATCTAAAATTTTTGGGAGAGGCTTGTCCAAATTTCATCTCATGATTTTAGGATAAGCCCTAATATGGCAAAGACAACCCTTGTCTTGTATTCATCTTATGGGATTTAGGACAAGTCTTGATATAGCTAGGACATGATCCAGTCAGATCAAGATAAATTTTTATAGAGTTTTTAGATAAGCCTTGTCCAAATAGGGGGTAGTTTTGTATAGTTGGTCGAAAGTCGGACAGGTTGTTCAGAGAGCTCCCGTCAGTTAGTCGGATGGTTTGGATCCGATTGATTATCGATCGATCGGCCAGTTGATTCTCTATCGATCGATCGTCAGTCAGTCGGAGGACTTGAGATCGAGATATGATCGATCGAATGGCTTGAGGAAGGATGATTGACAGTCATCCAAATGATTTTTGGTAGATAGTCGATCTATCAGATTGCATGCCCATCAGATGGTAATGTGTTGGCATTTCTATCATTGTATCGATGGATGTCCATCAGAGATCGATGATCAGTCAGTCAAAGGCTAGTGAGTCGGGCGATGGATTAACATCCCCCAACAGTTGCCCCCCATGCCCAAGTTGTTAGATATGTGTGCCCTAGAAGCCAGAATTGGCTAATACTTGTAATACACACTAAGGACAAAATTATAATTTTGATGATAAATAATAAAATGAATTATTTTTCTATCACAGTGTATATTTGAAGGTGTCTGTGTGACATCCCTTGAGTTAATGGTAATGATAGTTCATATTTTCAAGAGTTAAAAGTTTAAGACATGAATTTTCATTATTAACTCATAAAATGCTTTCAACCGTAGGATCATCATGAGGGTGGTGATTGATCCAAAAAGGTGGTGTACGATCGCTTCTTTAGGATAGATGAGTCTTGAGTCTATGATGTAGAGACATCGGAACGAGAGTATAGGTACTGGCTAGAGAATGAGAGCACTGAGCATGACCACTTCGAGCAGTCATGAGGAAGTCTACCTTCTCATCAATGACTGGCTCGAAGCTGTAGTGGTGTGTCTAGTTCTTTGACTTGAGATGCATCAATAGTTCATCTTGAGGGTGTTATAGTTTGACAATACCATAACTCGATCTCCTAGCCATTTAGAACCCTAAGGTGTATGTTGGCTATAGCATGTTCATTATAGGAATTGGATTGCACCAATAGGAGATCTATCTACCTCAGTAGATGAGGAGCAGCCCTATGATGATCATGAGAATCAAGTCCACAAGCCCATGGCCATGGTAGAGTGAAATAATAGAAAAAGTTTCTATTAGGATTTTCACATCGGATTTGAATCGAATGATTAATTCATATGACAGAAATTGATGAGATCACCTTAACCATAATCCGATCGAGGCTCAAGATAGAGAAACTTAATCACATAGGTAACTACATCGAGAAGTTCATTTTTAGTTCTAATGGATTGCCACCATATGCTGCTAGGTGTCACTGGTGGATTTTGGGAGCAATTAGAATGACCTGGATGATCGATCATACTACTTGTTTGAATTAAAAAGGTTCTGATCCATCGGAAGGTATTTTTCAATGATGTCGATAATAGAAATCATGACATATCCTATTACCATACGGAACTGAATCTAACTGGGTCATACAAATAAGAGTTTAGATCTAGATATCATCAATTGGACTAACCCAGTTCAATTGATTTGAATAAGATTCAATTAGGTTCAAGAAAATCGTGCTAGCACATGATTGAGCCTAATTTTCTTCTTCAACAATCATTAAAAGTTATCTCGACTGAGCCAATGTATTTGGGCTAACTCAAGAATCTTTACTTGGTCTGACTGGAGCTTGTCCAGGTTAGAAAAGGGTTGTTCTAATTTATGAGATAAATTTGAGTCAACACCTATCATTTTCCGTCACTTGCTAAATCTTATCTTTTGACTTTGGTCAAATGTTGACCTTTGACACTTAGACATCTGCCCATGTGTCAAGCACCTATAGGAGAGAAGATGGGGCTTTGTTTGCCTACTAAAAAAAAGAAAGGGAGGGGACACATGCCTAGGGAGGTGTGCACCCAAAGAGGATGATGCCTGGAGTCCCGTACGGATGGGACTCCAGGTTGCTTCATACTCTCTACTTGGGTGGCACCAAAGACTCTTCTTTGACCAATCTTAGTGCAACCTAAGGAGGTTTGTGAGGAACTCTAATCTGATTGGATCAGATGATGTCATCCCACCAATCAGATTTAGATTTGATTGCATAAAGAGCCATGATTGGCTGGGATGATGTGGCACTGCATGGTGCAGTAGGATCTCAAGAAACCCTGTCTGTGCCTAGGATTTAGAGTTTTCTCCTTTGCCCATGCCACATAGCCCCTCTCCCTCCTTCTCCATGCCACCCTCTACTTCTCTCTCTTCTTTCCACATACAAGAGGCTTTGGGCTCCAGTTTGGTGTGATCCAAGCAAGAGAAAGGCGATAGAAAAGAAAGAAGGTAGCACTGCTGCAAGAGACAATAGTTGATCTTCAAAAGATATTTTGAAGATCTTTAAGATCAGATTCAGATCTAATTTTTTGAGCACAGATTGAGAAGAAGATCTCTAGATCCTACCTGAGTGAATACCGGTAGAGAACAGGCACTTGCATGGCTACATCTAGAACCTCAGGCAAATATTAGGATCATCACAAGATAATAGGATTATCCATAACAAGATATAATTAAATTAGATTTAATTTAATTTTATTTTATTTTATTTTATTAAATTGATAAAATTAGATCTAAAGAATCTTTGATCTAATTTAGATCTAAATTTTTTTTTTTAAAATATTTCTCTTGATCAAATTAAGATCTGAACGAATCTGACCTAGAAAATAAGATTTTTCCTTCAACTGGTATCAGAGCCAGGTTCCATAATTATTTAGATCTAATTTTAATCTAATTTTGATATAATAATTAGATGACTTTAGATGTTACATTAGATGTGATTAGATCTAAAATCAAAAATTAAAAAAATTAAATAATCTATATCTAAGATGTATGAGATGCATGACTAGAGTAGGAATAGAATTGTTCTATGTATAACCTAGGATGATCATAATTTTAATTTGATTAATTATAATTTTATATCTATTTATTTACTTTTTTTGATATTATAAATATTATAATAAGATCTAAAAAATAAGAAATAAATTTATTTAATTTTGTTCATATGAGATATGATAGATGCAGATTTAGTTTACTTGTAGAATAGTTCTACAAAGTTATCTTGAATAAATTTAATTTGATATGATCAAATTTAAATTTTATTTTTTAGATATTTATGAGATAATTTAGATTTGAAAATATAAATGATATGATACATGAGATGTATGCAAAATATATTTTTAAGTTAGATCAATTTTATAAATGTGATATATATGTAGATCTAATCAATTTTATAGATTTATCATATTTCTGATTAAGGTGTTCCCCTTGGCCATTCGGTCATAAGAATGAAGTAGGATTTAAAGGCCCTCTTCTTTCATTCGATGGAGTGTTCTTATGATGTGTAGGGGTGCTGCGCGTTCATCCTTAATTAGAAATCAAAAACTTATTTTCTGTAAAATTATAGATCCTAAAACCTTAGGATTTTATTTACATATTTTATTTATGAACCTTATACTTAATTAAGAATTAAGATTATGAAATATATTAGGTCTAAAATTAAGAATTTTTAGATCTAAGATATATTCATAAAATTGGGTTTGGGCTTGGGTATCTCAATTAGGTCTAGTGGTTGATCAAATCGAATCAAGAGTCAGTTAGATGAGATCAAGAGTGCTTAAATTGTCCAGCCTAATAGGATTAAGTCTGGATCAAGGTCGAGTCACATGAGTGATCGATCAAGTTAAGACCTAATTAGACTCAGTGGTTAGCATCTAGATTATTGGCTAACCTGATTAGTTTTGGCTCAACAATTTGATGTCTATGGTAAGTTTGGCAGATATGATCAATTGGTTTTTAATTAGATGCTACTCGATTTGAATGTGTTCTTATTGAGTTAATGGCATATCCCTTCCACTGGTCTCACTTACCTGACCATATTTATCAGTTTAATTCTAATCTAAGGTGGCTAATAATCTGAGCTAACCCATGCCACTAGGTTAGTCATAATGGTTATGGCTATGTCAAGTCAAGTTTAAAGAGACCTAAATCAATTCTTTCTAAGAAAAGATTAAGTCTAAGATCTTCCACCATTGTAGATGTGCGGGCTTTTTCTAGGGTTGATTGTTCTCGACTGGTCATAGTAGTTCAGTTGCACCGAAAAGATGCAACCATGTCTATTAGGCATTGGATGCTATAGGCTGGAGGATGGATTAGACTCAATATTTCAAATATGGTGAGAGATTCAATTAGGAATCCAATCTATGCAAATAGTGGGTCTGACGTAACTAAAGAGTGGATCAATATTCTAGGCATGATGAGATTCATGAATTAGAGACCAAGCTTGGGTGCACCATCATTAGAGAATCATTGGATATGAGTTGTTCACTTATTGGCTAACCCATCATCAATAACTGTTAAGTGAGGTGATGAGTCAGTTGGTGGGACTGCACCATCTACTAGAAATCATTAATCATGGAGATTTTTGCATCTCTATAAAGATAGTGTAGGGATCCAAAAAAATAGTGGAAGCTAATTTATTTAAAAATCAAACTTCTAAATAAATTGTTCAAGTCTTAATTATAATATCTAACTAGAAACTTTGACTCTCTATAGAAAAAGAAAAATATCTGCATCCAATCCACTAGCCCGTATTCTGGACATCTATAGACCGACCGAACCCAATTATAAGAATTGGCTCTAAAACTTCAAAATTATTTTGGATTTTGAGAAGTTAACTAATGTATTGGATTAGGATCCTCCCACCTTACCAATTCGTCCATCCACTAAATAGAGAACGTCTCTTGATAAATGGATGGATGAAGATAACAAGGTCAGATACAACATGTTGGGCTTGATGTTTGATGAGCTTCAGTGCCAACATGAAGATATCAAGACTGCCTACCAAATGTTGGCTCACCTATAAGAGTTGTTTGATGAATTGAGTCGTGTAGCCAAATATCAGATCACTAAATGACTATTTAAGGCTAAATTGCATGATGGGCAGTCAGTCCAAGATCATTGCCTGATGATGATCAACGACTTGGAAGAGCTTGAGAAGCTCAGAGTGAAGTTAGATCAGGATCTACATAATGATATAATTCTGCAATCCTTGGTTGATGCGTATGGGCAGTTCATCATGAAATACCATATGCATAAACTTCAGAGTACTCTGACTGAGCTTATGAATATGCTGGTTACTGCTGAGCTTTCTATGAAAGATTCTAAAGCCTTAGTACTTGCTATGAAACAGACTTCTTCCAAGAGAAAGTTTTTTGGAAAGAAGAAGTCTGTGAAAGAACAGAAGATGGAAGATGGAAAGAAAAAGAAGGCAGAGCTGAAGAAGAAGGCTGCTGACAAAGGAAAGTATTTCCATTATAATACTAACAGCCACTGGAAGTGAAACTGCCTTATATACCTGGCCATCCTGAAGAACAAGAAGGAGACAGGTCCTTCTAGAGGTATGCTCATTATTGAATCTAACCTTACAATTTTTTTTGCATCTAGTTGGATGCTTGACTTTGGTTTTAGTGCTCATTTGTGCACTTCTATGCAGGGTCTTAAGGATAGCAGGAGGCTGAGGGATGGTGAGATGATCCTACGCATCGAAAATGGGATAAGAGTTGCTGCTATGGTCGTGGGAACCTACCATCTTCGACTACCATCTGGCTTAGATTTAGTACTTAGGGATTGTTATTATATGCCTGCTGCAAGTAGAAATTTGATTTCTATTTCATGTTTAGCATAAGAAGGCTATGTAATTAGTTTTCTTAAGGACCATTGTAATATTCTTTATGAAAAACATAAAATTGCAAGTGGTTTCCTTATTAACGGTCTCTACTAGTTACATATTGATGTATCTATTTTTAATATCGAGCAAAATGTGAATGCTCATGGCTGTAAAATGACCCAGGGATAGTCCAAATGATAGCTATCTATAGCACCTGAGGCTAGGTCATATAGCAGAAGATAGGATTAACAAATTGGAGAAAATCGGGCTATTGAGTTCATTGACTTTCGAGTCATATCCAATTTGTGAATCATTGCCTTCATAGCAAAATGACTAAGCTCCCTTTTATAGGACATGGAAAAAGGGCCATGGATCTATTAGCCCTAGTACATACTGATGTGTGCAGTCCATTTGATGTGCCGACTAGAGGCAACTTTGTCTACTTCATAACCTTTATCGATGATTTATCTCGATATGGGATATGTGTATCTTAATGAGACACATAGTCTGAAGCCTTTGAAAAGTTTAAGAAATTTCAGATATCGAAGTAGAAAAGATAAACTAAAAAACCCATTAAGCTTCTTCGATCAGATTCGAGGAGGCGAATACCTTAGTTGGAGAATTTTTGGACTATCTTCAAGCAAAATAACATAGTCTCATCAATGGATTCCACTTGGAGCACCTTAACTCAATGAGATTTTAGAATGGAGAAATCGGACCCTATTAGATATGGTCCGATCCATGATGAGTTTCACGGACCTCCCTGAGTTTCTTTGGAGATATAGTCTGATGACTGCTATATATTTACTGAATAGGATTTTCTCTAAAATCGTTTCTACCACACCATATAAGATATGACATGGTAAGAAATCAAGTCTAAGTCATCTCAAAACTTGAGGTTATCCGATCCATGTCAGGAGACAATAGGAGGACAAATTAGAGTCTAGGTCCTTTAGAGCTTGATTTATTGGATATCCTAAAGAGTCATTAGGATATTATTTCTATCTTCCAGAAGATCACAATGTGATTGTGAGTCGACAAGCCATCTTTCTTGAAAAATAGTTTATTCAAGATGGTGGCATCAAAAGATAGATTAGACTTAAGGAGAAAGTCTCCGATGAGAAATGAGCTAAGAAACCTATGGAACCCAATTAGATTGAGCCAACCCAGACACTACCTCCTCCATTTCATAGATCAAGTAGAATTTTCCATCCTCTTGAAAGGTGCTTAGGTACTATCTTAGAAGACGTAGAGAAAATGTTCCTTATAGAAAATAGGGTTCATGATGATTATCCCAAAATCTATGATAAGGCGATATCAGATATCGACTTCGAGAAATGGTTAGAAGCAATGAAGTCAGAGATGGACTCAATGTGCTCAAAGCAAGTCTAGACCTTGGTAGATCCACCTAAAGGTATAGTACCTATTGGATATAAATGGATCTTCAAGAGAAAGATAGATGCTGATGCGAATGTAGAGACATTCAAAGCAAGGCTCATAGTGAAAGGGTATAGTCAGCGTGAAAGCATTGACTATCAAGATACTTTTTCATCAGTAGCCATGCTCAAATCCATCCACACATTGCTTGCTGTTGCATCCTATTTCGATTATGAAATATGATAGATGGATGTGAAAACAACGTTCTTAAATGGATATCTTGAGGAAGATATCTATAAGAAATAGCTGCTAGGTTTCACATCCAGTGATGATAATCATAAGGTATGCAAGCTGCAAAGGTCCATATATGGACTTAAGCAAGCATCTCGGAGCTGGAATGCTCATTTCAATGATGTAATCAAATTATTTGGATTCATCAAGAATGAGGAGGAGCCCTGTATTTTTAAAAAGGTCAGTGGGAGCATTGTTGTCTTCCTCGTACTGTATGTAGATGACATCCTCTTAATTGGAAATGATATTTCCATGCTGACTACAGTCAAAATGTGGTTGTCTATGGAGTTCTCTATTAAAGATCTAGGAGAGGTATCCTTTATTCTAAAAATTAAGATCTATAGGATAGA
>QRFJ01001167.1:76779-305973 GCA_006176705.1 Cocos nucifera | reverse complement strand
AGAAAATAATCTATTTTATTGATTTAGTCAAAATTATAATTTTGCCCTAGAAGTGTATTACAAGTGTCAGCCAATTCTGGCTTCTAGGGCACATATATCTAACATATTTGATCGAGCAACCTTCGCTCGTTACATTAAGACTATAACCTTATTTTAATAACAAGGGTATAGATATAATATTTTTAATGATCTTAGACATATAATAATAATTTGTAAGCTCAAAGATCTTCCCATAAGGAAACTTCAATATTTTTGTCCCTACAACTTCTGCTTGGATAGATTCTCCTCCAGCGCCATAGAGCTTGAAGTCACCTTTCTTCAAACTCTTAATTTTCTACAGCCCCTGCAAAGATTTGCAAATATGAAAATCACAGTCAGTATCTAATATCCAAGAATTTGAAATGAAAGAATTTGATGATAATATAGTATGTATCTCATACATACCTTTTGGTGCATTATTTGCACCAGACTTCATGGTTGCAAGGTAAGCCTTGCAATTCCTC
Source organism: Cocos nucifera (assembly GCA_006176705.1). Classification (NCBI taxonomy): domain Eukaryota; kingdom Viridiplantae; phylum Streptophyta; class Magnoliopsida; order Arecales; family Arecaceae; genus Cocos; species Cocos nucifera. Next base: position 305,470 of record QRFJ01001167.1, on the reverse strand, counting down.
TTCCAATGATCCTGCTTTGCCATAATGAAAATAGGTCATTTGTTCGAAGACCTTCTTCCCCTTTTTCTTCTTATTTATACCACTTTTAGGATTCAACCTTCTCTTTGAACCCCTTTTGCCTGCCTTCTTCTTGGAGATCCCTTCCATAAGAAGAAGAGGAGCCTTATCTTTCTTGATATGGCTTTCTACTATTTTGAGCATATTTAATAGCTCAGGCAATGAAGAATTCAATTTGTTCATGTGATAGTTCATGACAAAGTGAGAAAATGATTCTAGGAGTGATTGTAGGATCAAATCCTGACTTAACTCTCCCTCCATTACAAAATCTATTTGACTTAATCAAGTGATTAGGTCAATTACCATCAAAACATGATTTTGTATGGATGTTCCTTCTATCATTCTTGTATGAAATAATTGTTTAGATATCTCATATCTAACAGTCCTACTATGCTCTCCATAAAGCTCCTTTAGATTGAGCTATATGGATTGAGTGTCTATGCTATCATGCTGCCTCTGTAATTCATTATTCATAGAGGCAAGTATGATGCATTTGATAGTAAGAAAATCATTTTGCCTAATCTTGTATGTGGACTTATCTTCATCTATGGCATCATTTTCTAATGGCTTAGGATCAGGGGTGTCAAGAATATAGGAGAGTTTTTCTTGATTGAGTACTATTTTAAGATTTCTCAACCAGTCAACATAATTTTGACCAATCAATTTATTTGAATCCAAAATTGAACGTAATGAAAGTGAAAAAGCCATTTAATGTACATAATAAAGAACAAGACATAAGCAGACAATTCATGATGACAAACATAACTAAATTAGGACTTTAATTTAATTATGTCTCCCACTAAAAATCATAATCTCTTATTAATTTTCTTAGTGAGAATAAGATCCTAATTTCTTATAAAATGTCTTGTGGTTGCACAACAAACTTGTTATAAGTTCAAAGGTAGGAAACTCTTTCCAATTGTATTTTATGCAACTCTCAAAAAAAACTTTTGCCTCTAAAATATTAATAGCCTTGTGTTAACACAACAAACTTTAATATTTTAGTTTAAGTAGAACCATTCATTTCTATACAGACAAAAATGAAATATAACTACTTTTGTTGTTACACAATAAAGTGGTATATTCAAAATGCTGTAAGCTTCTCAATGCACTAGATTAATATTACATCTTTCCCCATGATAGATCTTATGATTACACAATAGAACTAATATAGTTCTAGACATAATATGAAAATAGTATGAAGGAAGGCCTTAATGTAGTGAATATAATATTAAGCATTTCAATCTAGAACTAAATTAATCAAATCGGCCAGGTAAATAGGAGAGAAATGGGAGTCCTCCCGTTGCTTTCCTTAGACACCAATAAATTTGGCCAGGTCAGGAAATGGAACCAATTAAAAAATCATGTTCTCTTTACCAATCATGAACCAATTTTTTGAGACACCAATAGATCAATTAGACATCCTGACTGATTCAGCTATAGATTAATTACACTACAACTTAATATAATTTTTCATAGAGGAATTTAAAAGGTCTCGATGTACATACTGATTAAAATCAAATTAAATACCTAATAGCATCAATTATAATAAAATATATATATCTATTAATATGTATAATTATTCTAGGACAACCATCATTATATAGTGAATACTTACCACTATATCAGGGCAACCTTTACAGAATAATATATACAATATAATCTCATTATGATAAGTAAAAGAATATGATCCCATCATATAAATAGAAATATGCTAAAAAATATTATATCATATTTTTCATTTATGCTACTATGTTATAAGCAAAGCATTATACGATTTAACCTAATAAGGCTCGCTCTAATACCACTATAGGGTTTGATGTACAGGGCGGAAGCATGGATTTCAAAGCAAAAATATGAAATCAAATAAACCAAATCCAAAAACCCTGGGACCACCTTATTAGTAATTAAATCATATAACATGTATTTGTAATATAAAAAAAAGTATTAGAACATACCTCTTATCGCTAAACCCTAAATTAAGTCTGATCGTCGATAGTAGTCCGTCAGAAGTTCCACCAGGTGCCCACATGTTCACCCTCTAATATTGATCCACACAGAGACTTGACTAAGACACCAGCACCTCTAATTTATATAATTAAAATTCTTATAATAAGAACTTTAATTAAATGGGCAAGACCTTCTTAAGCCTTTATGTCACCTTCCTTGCCTTTCCTTATCTATCTCTCTTTTTCTTTTGTCTTCTTAATTTTCCTTCCTAATCTCTTAGTCTTAAGATGACTTCTTGTCCTTAAAAGAACAAGGTCTAAACAAGAGAAAGAAAAAAAGAAACTCTTGTAAGAAAGAAAAGATAATGTTCACATCCCCGGACTCTTGATGCGCACTCTTATTTATAATGTACGTAAGGATGCCAACAAAAATCACATGCCCTTTCTTTATCCATTTCTCAAGCCCCATCATCCAATCTCATGCCTCATCAGTAAAAAAATGAGATATAGACTTAGTCCAAGAGGTGCCTTAAAGCAGAAGGACTCTTGGACTAATTCTACGTAAGTTTTTACGAAGAGTCGCAATGCTTCATCTTTGGCGCCTCCCTTTTCATCCATTAGATCATGAAACAAGACCATCTAATGGCTCTAAAAAGGGATGCCTAATCAACAAGAAGATGTGGAGATAATCTTTGAATAGTCAAAGTCCCAAGAGACTTTGACTTGGTCCAAGAGACGTCAAGGAGGAGTAGGCGACATGGAGTCTTAGGCGGCAAGGGGTCTTGGGCGACAAAACATCATGGGCAAAAAAATTTAAAAGGAAAAAGAAGTCTTTCATCTATAGAAGGACTCTTCTATGCCCCATATCTGATGTCCATGCCAATTAAAAAAAATTACATGACATAATATATGGGAAAAGTCAAACCATCTTATTCCATGCGCCAAAGAGTCCTTTGCGCATGAAATACTTCCCACGCATAATAGAGAGACTCTCTGGCATGTGGGATGCAGGTATGTGGCACCCAATCAAATCTTGGTTAATCCAACTCAAGACCAAATCCTATTAGGCTCAAATCGGATCTAAATAAGCCCAAATCGAAAGCTTATTCGAATCCAATTCGAATCCTGGTGCTAGGGTTTGCTATATATGCTAGCATATTCATCTTGCAAACATGGTCTAATCTAATTAGACCATTAATCAATTCTCTTTGTGTGTGACCTATTGGGTTCCACATCTAACCAGTAGTGAGTCAAGGTGTGATTTGACCTAATCTGGTTAGAACTCAACCAAACCAATTTAGGTCAAAACTAGCCAACCCAATTTGACTTGATTTAGAACACTTTCTAATTTAATGATCAAATTAAAATTTTAGCTTGATCGAATCCACATGACATGATTGACGTCTAGCAACGTATCATGACTATCCAAAAGATGTAAAATTTTGATAGAAATACCAAAAATATCCTTCAATGAAAATTACCATGCAACTAGATCCTTCGATCTTCATGCATCCTGAATATGACTCTGGGTATGAAAATATGTCAATCCCAATATCATATTTATTTTTCTTTTAATCTTATGATAATGATTCATTTAATGAAACATTAGAAATCATTTCTAATTTTCATGATGCTTTGATCAAAGTCTTCCTGAATCATTATTTGTTTGAAGTAGGTAGGATGCTATTTCCTCTTACCAGGAGTGATCGATTCCTTGTTAACCTACTCACAATCTTCATATATATAATTTACCATATCTAGATCATCCTGTACATAACTAAGTCATGAATGAGTATGAACGAAAATATGGATTTATATATATAAAATTCTATGATAGTTTTAGGTCAAAAGATTACATGCACAAATTCCAGTATGAGAACCATCTATTGACATGTAGAGAAGACTATTAGATATTCTCAATTTGGATCAATTCAGTGAACTCATTCTCTAATGAGCATCCACATTCTTGTATTAGTGTTATACACAAGTTTTTGTGAGATCAATCACCCACTCATTTGAGCATATAAAGAATGTGCTAGTCTTACTGAAAAACATTGATCCCTAACTCAATATCCCATCGACTAGGAATATTTAAATTAAGATTTTAAGATTTTAGATCTCACTAGTACGATCTCATCATAATCCTAAAACCATAGCCCTAATTTATAGGATTCATCATAATCTTAAATAAATAATAAGACACTGCATATGATGAAATAAATGCCTTTATTGAAAAATGTCATTACATGAGTTTGGAAGACAAAGAACACCCCAAAAAAATAAATTATCTTGAGGGTATATTCCTTTCAAGCTCCCTAGCAATTTTCAAGCCAGTTAGAAGAGCTTCATACTTGGCTTGATTGTTCAAAGCTTTGAATTAAATCGAAGAGTGTACTCGATGACTATTCCATCGGCATTTGCCAAGATGAGTCCCACACTGCTTCCAAGTGCATTTGACACCTCATTGACATGTAATAGTCAAGTCGATTTATGAGCAGTTTTAGGGATGTTTTTTGCCAACTTGTGGGTTGTTTCCTCTCGATCGGGCTTATCATCCAAGATGGTGCATTCGATAATGAAATCGGCCAAAACCTGGGCTTTCATTGACGGGCAAGGGCGATATTGGATGTTGAATTTACTGAGCTTTATCGTCCATTTCACCATTCTACCTGAGGTATCTGGTCGATGCAGGATCGACTTTAGAGATTGGTCGGTTAAGACATGAACTGTATGGGCTTCAAAGTAGGACCGAAGCCATTGCGCCAAAATGATCAAGGCATAGATCATTTTCTTTGCCTTTGAATATCAGGTTTTGGCATCATGAAGGATTTTGCTTGCATAGTAGATGGACTGCTGTACTCAACTTTTATCCTCTCTGACCAAAATCAAACTAACAACTTTGTCGGATATGGCCATAGAGGTTCTCCTTCCATCGGCTTTACGAGCAGTGGAGGAGTTATCAGGTACTTTTTTAGCTCTTCGAAGGATCATTTGCATTCATCAATCCATGAAAAATCCTTAGTCTGCTGTAGAGTTTTGAAGAAAGAAAAACATCTTTCGACAGACTTGAAAATGAACTGGTTGAGCACAATGATTCTTTAATTGAGCTATTGCACCTCTTTCTTCAAAGTTGGATGTTTCATGTCAATGATTGTCTTTATCTTCTTGGGATTTACCTTGATTTTTTGATATGAAACAAGAAAACCAAGAAACTTTCCAATCGTCACTTCGAAGGCACATTTGGTTGGATTTAGCTTCATTCGATGTCATCGAAGTGTGTCGAAAACCTCTTCTAAGTCTCCGACATGGTCCTAATTTTGGGTGATTTTTACCAGCATATCATCAACATATGCTTTCATGTTTCGCCCAATTTGTGGCTTGAAAATCTTGTTCACCAACCATTGATAGGTCGCTCCTGCCTTTATGAGTCCGAATGGCATGACTTTATAGCAATAAATTCCTTTATCGATGACAAAGGCAGTATGTTCTTCATCTTTGGGTGCCACTCAGATCTAGTTATAGCCTGCAAAAGCATCCATAAAGCTTAGGAGTCGATGTCCCGAGGTCGCATCAACAAGTTGATCTATTTTTAGGAGAGAAAAACTATCCTTCAAACATGCTTCATTCAAGTTAGTATAATCAATATAGATGCACCATTTTTTGTTGGCTTTTCTCAACATAACGATATTTGCAAGCCAATCAGGATAATGGACTTCTCTAATAAAGCCTGCCATGAGGAGCTTGTCGACTTCTTCGTCGATGACCTTCTATTGCTCAGAAGCGCATGATTGCTTTTTTTGTCTCATCGGCTTGATGTTTGGATTAATGTTCAGTTAGTGAAAGATTATTTTTGAAGGTATACTTGGCATGTCGGTTGTTGACCAAGCAAATACATTGGCATTGGCTCTTAGCCATCAAATCTGCTGTTTATGCTCCATCGTATGAAGGTGCAATCCAATTTGAACAACTTTAGTCTGGTCATCTTCTTGCAACGAGATGAAGACCAACTATTTGCCTGGCTCACCTCAATTTTCATCTCCCCACTGATCAAGGCCTTCCAGTGGTGAAGAATCTTCTAATTTATTCTTCTTTGTAGTGATTGTGAGGCAACGTTGGGTGATCTGTGGGTCGCCTTGCATCTCTCCGACTTTGGTTTTAGTCAAAAATTGAACTAATAAATGATATGTTGATACTATCACCTTACGGGCATTGAGTTTCAATCTTTCGAGTATGGCATTGTATGCCGAAGGGACTCTAACGACCATGAAAGTCAAGATGATAGTGCTTTGTCAAGGTTCTGTTCTTGTAGTTAATGAAAGATCTATCTCTCCATCAACGTCGATGGTGTCTCCAGTAAATCCGACTAAAGGGATGGAAACTCTTCAGAGGTACACTATTGATAATTTTATTTAGGAGAAGACAAAGTAAAATAAAATATTAGTTGAACTTTCATTATCGATGAGGATTCTTTTTACATCATAATTTGCTATCATCGTCGAAATGATGATAGCATCATCATGGGGAATTTGAACTCTCCTTACATCATCTTCCGAAAAGGAAGTAAGTTCATCAAATCATCATTTTTTGGTCGATCCTTCTTCAGATGTTGCCCCCCAGCTCTCAATCATCCGGAGATCATATTGATCACCCTAGTCATTGGTCAGTTCTGATGAACTTCCTCCGACATTGATGGTTGATCGGCATGAGACTGAGTCAGATGATCAAGCCGGTACTTGGCAAGAAATCCCCACTGGATGAGAGCCTTGATCTTATCTTTCAGTTGGATGCACTATTAGTGTCATGACCATAATCGCGATGGAACCAGTAGTACTTTCTTTTATCTTTCCCTCAATTTTTATCGATGGGGTTCAGCGAAGATAATTCTCCCCCTCAATCTCCGTCAAGATCTACACACGCAGAGTGGAAAGGGGAGTAAAGGTGTCATACCAACTTTTCACATTGGTCGATATGGGGTTGAGTCAGAAGAAGATCATTTTCCTATTTGGAGTGGGCTGGTTTGGTCCCGTAGAAACATTGTTCTTCCATTGCTTCTTCTTCTTTTGACCTTTTACAGTTGATTGGCATCAACCAAAAGTGCCTTCTTCTACACAAATATATTTATCCACATGCTTCAAGAGCTTAGCATAGGTCCAAGGGTGGTTCTTGTCCAGTGAATAGGTGAATTGGAAGCCTCGCAGACCTTGCTTCATGGCCGAAATGGCCACATCCTTGTTAAGATTTTAGACCTCAAGTGTGGTTGCATTAAAACATGCCACGAAGGCTCAAAGGATTTCTCCCTCTCCTTATTTGATCGAGAAGAAGGTATCAAAAATTTGTGGCATCCTTCTACTAGTGCTGAAGTGAGCCATGAAGGTGTCTTTGAGCTGCTTAAAAGAATGGATGTTTTTCGACCAGAGCCCAAAATATTAGGCTCGAGTAGCTTTCCAAAGGATGGCTAGAAAGCCATACACATGAGGGCATTGTTTGCCTCCTGGATCATCATAAGAGCTTTATAGCTTTAGAGATGATCGACTGGATCGTTAGAGCCATCATATGGCTCCACTTGCAGCATCTTGAACATTGATGGAATTGGTTTATTTAGGATGCACGAGGAGAAAGGGAGAGCAGTCTAGATGTGGAGTCCCTTAGAGGACCCTCCTTTTGCATCCTCCTGGATCCAGGCCAGTCGATGGTTAATTTCTTTGAGCTTTTGCTCATAGGTATCAAACTAATGTTGGTGAGGTATCCCCAAAGTTGATCCTCCTGAAGAGCTGGTTGAGGAGAAAATGGTTGAATCCTGAGGGGCATTTCCCTTGTGGTGACCTCGATGAGAAGGTAGGGAAATGGAGCGTCATGATCGATGGGTGGTCCCTCATGAACGATGGGGTGATGAAGTTTCTGCTCGACAAGAGCTTCGAGATGGTCACTTTGGTGAAGGAGAGGTAGAGCACCTCGATACATGGCGGCTGTGTCTAGATGTTACCGCCTATGTCGCTAGTCCTTCAGCCGCCATGCATGGCTATTACTAGAGGCTGTGTATGGCCTTCGTTAACATCCGGACCTACTATGCTAATGCAGCTAGTTGCTGGGCTTATGCGTCCTCCATGACCATTAGATGCAAAGAACTTGGTTCCACCACTGACGATGGTGAAGGAGAAAGTACTTTGTGTCGGGATGACTGTCCAGCGGAGTTGAGCGAGTTGCGAGCATGCATTTTTGCCATCATTACGATTTGGTTGTTGATCCAAAGCTTACCGCCCCTTTTTGGTATGCCAATATATTGCGGCCAATCCACCTACACTTGTAAATGATCACCTGAAAACCTACAAAATAAAGTCTGCACTGATTGGAGTTGGCTCCGGTAGGGACCCTTTGATGCTTATGTTAGAAGGGTGGACTAGTCGAACAGGAAAACGAGAAGCAAAGAAGCAAAGTTTGCTCTCTAAATGTATTGTCCTTCTAAATTAGCAGTTATAGGTGTCGGAGTGATAACTGCTTGTCATGTGTTCCTCTTTTTCGGTGTAATGTGATCATAGATAAGTAGTTAAAATCACCCACTAATCATCATTTTTTGCTCTTCTAGGGGATGGTTTTGTATAGCCGATCGGGAGTCGAACAAATTGTTTGGAGAGCTCCAGCCTATTAGTCGGTTGGTTTGGGTCCTATCGATTATCGATCGATCGGCTAGCTGATTCTTTGCCAACTGATCATCAGTCGGTCGGAGAACTTGACACCGAACAATGATCGATCAAATGGCTTGAGGAAGGACGATTGACAATCATCCAAATGATTTCTAGCTAATAGTTAGTTGGTCTATCGAACTGCATGCCTATTGAATGGTAATGTGTTGGCATTTCTATTGTTGTGTCAACGGATGTCTGTCGAAGATCGGTGATTAGTCAGTCATAGGCTGGTGAGTTGGATGGCGTATTAACATCCCCCAACAAAGTTTATCATGGTTGATTGATTCACTGACCTCATGGGAACTACTTCAATTTGCTTAGTAAAGTAGTCAGCTACAACCATGATAAATTTGTGACCTTTGAAGATGATAGGTAAATTTGGCTAATCAAATCCTTGGCGCATCCCCTAAATGGCTGATAACATATTGTATTTTCGTAGCTACAATATTCCAGCATCTTTCATCAGAAATACCTAAATCTTACTATCAACCAGCATATCTAGACCAGCTTGGTGAGTACCGCATATACCCTCATGTACTTCTCCCATAACCATTAAACATTTCAAGAAAGGTCTATATGGCCTAATTTTATACAACTCATTTCCCACTAAGACATAGTTAATATATAGCCCTTAATCTTATTTTTCTATCACCTTTTTTCTATGGTTCTTTTAGATACTAGATGATTGGATATCTCCAGTCATTTTGACCAATATAAGCCTTGTAAATATCATAATGGCCATCAATTTGGCCGTCCAAAACTAAAGCAGATATTTCTTTTTTCCACTTTGATTGTTCTTTCTAAGATATCTTCTTGTATTTGAAGCCTTAGGTAATTTGTGCTAACTCATTAGCTATTTGATTTTTCGGTCTTAGGATGAATTCTAGCAATACTTTTGCAAACTGTTGCATCAACCCACAGCTTTTATATAATATTTTATCAAGTCTTCACTATGGTATTTATACTCACCACTTATTTATTTCAGAATAATCTGAGAATCCCTAATGACTATGACCATGACTATGCCTATTCTTGATAACATTTCAAGGCTAATTACCAAAGCTTCGTACTTAGAGTTGTCAATTTGGATTGGCCCATCCCACTATGTAAATGGGGTAGGTTGGGTTCATGTTTTAGCAATCTATTTAAAAGCGGGTTAAATAATCCATCCCATTTGGATTGCAGGTTCAGAGCGAGTCAGGATGGGCTGGCCTATCTCCTTTTTTTTTTTTTTACCCTTTGCCTATTTTTTTTGTTTGACCCTCATCCTCCCTCCCCGCCCGGCCACAATGCCCAGCACCCGCAAACCCCTTCCACCCTCCCGGCCACCCCCACACCCCTCCCCGCCATGGTGCCACCACCCCCCTCCCAACCCACCCCACCCCCTAGATGCCCCCACCTCTCGGTGCTCCTGCCCTGCCCCCATCCCCACCCTAGTCCGCTTGCCCACCCCCCATCCCCCGCCCCCAACCCCCAACCACCCCTCCCCACTCGCCCCTCCGTTCGGTGCCCCTCCCCGCTCAACCTCGATCGGTCCCTCGTGACCCCCTCCAGCCAACTGCCTTCCCTCTTGGTGCCCCACTCGCCCCCCCATTCCCCACCACCGACTGCCCCTCCTCGCTCGCCTCTCCGTCCCCTACCCCTCCCAGCTCCGCTCCATCCCCAGCTCCTCTCGGCCTCCTCGCTCGCCCTCCCCTCCCTACTCATCTCTCCATTCCTAGCCCCTCCCAGCCTCCTCGCTCAGTCCCCCACCCCCAAAACCCAACTCTTTATCAATTATAGAATTTTTTTTTAGAATTTTTTTTTTGATGGGTTGGCCCGTTTAACCCACAACCCACGATGGATCGGGTTGGATTAGGGTTTTTCCAACCAGCCAGTTAAATGGGCTAGCCCGCTCCACCCCATTTATAGATGGATCAGGATGGATCAGAGTGGGCCAGCCCATCTTGACAGCTCTATTCATACTCTGGCTGGTTATTTGAATAAGAAAATAGTAACTGACATGAAAATTGCATTCTAATCCCTATTTGTGAAGTTATTAATATCCCAACACCAATGTCCTCATCTATTTTTGAACCATCAAACATTAACTTCAATGATTTTAGATTAACATAATCAAACTATACATCTCATATAATATTAACTTCTATCAGGTGATAAGGATGATCGGACAAAAAATCAACACTTGGCCCCTAACCAATTTTTATGATACATATTGTAACGTATTTTTAGATAAAGTTAGCATCCATTTACTGATCCTTCCATGCATGATTGGCCTAGTAAGTATATATTTAACTACATCTGTGGCACAAATAGCATGCACCAAAATTGGCAACATTACATTAATTTAATACATGCATCATATAAAGTCAAGCATAACTTTTCAATCAGTGTATACTGCTATTCGATTTTATTTAGATCACTGCACCAAAAAACATTTTGGTGGCAAATTGCTTATGGCATTTTTTATTGTATGCCAATAAATTTATTTTTTTTGGCTACATTATGGTAAAAATTGGAGTACTTTTTTATTAGAGGTACTTTATTATAAATATAACTATAAGTTTGAATTTTGTAGCATATAACTAAAAATACTAGAAAGTAGAATTGCTATTATAGTATTTAACTAATATGCCACTAAATAATATCATAATTTATGTGATTTTAAAATATTACTATTGAATCTTAAATTATTAATTATTATATAGAGCTTGGTTTAGTCGTATGGATTCTATCAACTATGTTATCATACATATATATTCTCAGCATTACTATATATAGGCCATTAGTTTGATCATACTTGTATTAAGATATTAAGAATAAATATATTTAAGATAAAAATTTGATATAAGAATATTAATATTTTTTCTATTAGAAATTATTATTAGTTTTTACTATTGCATTAATAAAGCAATTGTGAGTCATCTATTCTTAAAGAATTTATGAAAAAATTATATATGAATATTGAAACATAAAAAAATTAATTTTTAAATATTTTTAATAATTAAAGAGTAAAAATAAAGAATTAAATAAATTAAGTTTATTTTTTATTTTTATGATAAATAAAAGGATTATAAAAGATTAAAATCTATATCAAAAATTAAAATATATATCAAATAATTATTTAGTGAAATGAACATTGTTTGTAAGTTACATAAATTATTTTTATGTGCTAATATTACAAGTTTTAGTTTGATGGTTAAGAGCTTCCGATTCAAATAAAAGATTGCTGGTTTGAATCCTCTTTTGATTCCAATTCTAAGATATGTAGTTTATTTTTGATAATTTTTTATTGACATATATAAAATATCAAAATTAGAACTTTAAAAGCACTTACATATGTTCGGATTGAAACTTTAAAAACACTTATATATACTACTAAACAAAAATTTTTTATTGATATTTTTCTAAAAATGCTAATAAATAATTATTGATACCATCTTGAGATAGTACATAATAAAATACTATAAAAATATGTTTAGGATAGTTAGCTCTAATACCAATTGTTGTAGCAGATGGTACTGCTCCGAAATCAACTATTGCTCCTACGATTGCTCGCAACCAGAATCGTAGATCCAATCCCTTACATGGAACCTGAGTGTTAATCCAGAAACCTGAAGAAGAACTAAGTAGATGGCCGGCACCAAGGGCTTCAAGTTGAAACCAGAGAGAAAAAAAAAGAAAGTTTAGGAAGAAAAGCTCTATATTGATTCCACACTTGTAAAAGTTAAAATACTTGGGTTTATATATCCTAGGATTTCTGCTATACCATATGAATCCTAATAAATCCAAACTCCAGCTGAAAAACTCTCCTAGGCTAAACCAATATATGAAAGCACTCATCAAGCCCATGTACAACTATATCTTCCATGCTCTCATCTTCAGGATCTAAACCCAATCCATACATAAGTTAGCCACCTCAAGATCTTATAAACTAGGCCTTAAGACCCACGGATTAAACTCAATCCAATATCAAATACAAAAACCCATCTAGCTCTATTCGCCATCATTGAGCTGGCTCTGTTAGAAGTTGAGCTAGCTCGACTACGTCTTGCCCAAACCCTATCTTCTGTCTATCTGAGAGGTCAGGCTTGAATCCATCCCAAGCTGGCTCGGTCTCATCCCGAGCCAACTCAACTCCATATCCAAGCCAGCCAGCCTGTATGTCAGCCCTTTTTCTTGGCTAATATTTCTCATGGCTCTAGTCCCTTGCTCCACATTGTGTCTTAGATCTTTGAAGCATTTGTCAAGTTCCCTTAAGATCCTCACACTTGAACCTCAAGTTCATGTCGGGCTACACGCCACCTTCACCATAGGATAACTTCTGTTCTAGCCCTAGGACCACACCTATCCTGGACTTCTCAGAGCCAACATCCTGGCTCCTTTCATGGCCTTCCAAGGCTTGGAAGTACCACCAATCCTAATAATCTCCACCTTGGTGTGCCCAAGCCTTGGCACACCTGGCAATGTCTCATGCCCTGACAGCTCCTTGTGCACACCTTACCACCGCATCCTATATCAGAGTGATATCAAGTTTAATAATTAGTATCAGATCGATACCATGGTTCTCAACAAAATACTGATAAAGATATTTGTGGTATTCTTTCTAGCTTATAGTAGTACTTAAAAATGCCACTAATAGCCACTTTTGTTGTAATGAGAGCCAAGTTCAAATAATAAGCAGTCTGTTCAATACCTTTTTCATTATCCTAGACCAATAGACTTCCAATTGAATCTTCTACCACAAACAAATACAACCTTAATTGCACTCCAGGTCATGGTAGCACCAACATAAATGGATAGCTATCAACAATAATTTTAGTCATAAGAGTTCCTTCTTATCCTCCAAAGTTTGAATTCAAATAACTCTTATCTTATAAGCATCTTAGGAGCAGAAGGACTCTTGGATCTGAATTTTTATAAGAAAATTCAGATCTCATTCCATGCCAATTTATTTGGATAATGCTTGTGATAGCTGCCCATCTGGACTATGAGATTTGACAGATGGATGTGAAGACAATATTTCTAAATGGAGAGCTAATCGATGAGGTGTATATGATTCAACCTTGATGGGATTGGTGTATAAGGTGAAAGCACGAATTTCAAAGCAAAAATAAGAAATCATATAAATCAAACCCAAATCCTAGGACTACCTTATTAGCAATTAAATCATATAACATGCATTTATAATATAAAAGAAAGTATTAGAACATACCTCTTATCGCTAAACCCTAAATTGATCCTGATCGTCGGTAGCAATCCGTCAGGGTTTCCACCAGGTGCCCACGTGTTCATCCTCCAATGTTGATCCACATAGAGACTTGATCAAGATACTAGCACCTCTGATTTATATAATTATTCTAATAATAAGAACTTTAATTAAGAGGGCAAGACCTTCTTTAGCCTTTATGTCACCTTCCTTGCCTCTTCTTATCTATCTTTTTTTTTCTTCATCTTCTTAATTTTCCTTCCTAATCTCTTAGTTTTAAGATGAATTCTTATCCTTATAAGGACAAGGTCTAAACAAGAGAAGGAAAGAGAGAAAATTGGATAAAAAAAACTCTTGTAAAAAAGAAAGATAATTTTTACCTCTCCGAACTCTTGGTGTGCACCCCTATTTATAATGTACGTAGGGGTGCCAACTAATCGCACCCATTCAGCAAGAAGGCATGGGATGATCTTTGAATAGTCAAAGTCCCAAGGGACTTTGACTTGGTCCAAGAGGCATCAAGAAGGAGTGGGCGGCATGGAGTCTTGGGCGATAAGGAGTCTTGGGTGACAAAAAATCCTGGGCAACAAAAATTAAAAATAAAATGGAGTTTTTAACTTGTAGAAGGATTCTTTATCACCCCATATTAGATGTCCATGCCTATTCAAAATTTTTACGTGACATAATAAATGGAAAAAGTTAAAGAAGGTAGGTGCCAACTAATTCCATGCACCAAAAATTCTTTGCACATGAAAGACTTCCCACGCACAATAGAGAGACTCTCTAGTGCATGGGATTCAGGTATGTGGCACCCCAACTGAAGCCCAATAAGTGTAGGTTAATCCAATTCAAGATTGAATCCTATTTGGCTTAAATCAGATCTTAATTAGCCCAAATCGGAAGCCGATTCAAATCCAATTCGAAACTAGGTGCTAGGGTTTGCTATATGTGCTAGCATGTTCATCTTGCAAATATGGTCTAATCCAATTAGACCCTTAATCAACTCTCTTTGTGTGTGACCCATTGGGTTCCACATCTAACCAGCAGTGAGTTTGGGTGTGATTTGACCTGATCTGGTAAGAACTCAACCAAATCGATTTTGTTCAAAACTAGCCAACCCAATTTGACTTAATTTAGAACACTTTCTAATTTAATGATCAAATTAAAATTTTAATTTGATCAAACCCACAAGACATGATTGATGTCTAGCAATGTATCATGACTTCCTGGAAGATGTAAAATTTTGATGGAAATACCAAAAATATCCTTCAGTGAAAATTACCATGCAACTAGATCCTTCGATCTCCCTGCATCCTGAATATGATTCTGGGTATGAAAATATGTCAATCCCAATATCATATTTATTTCTCTTTCAATCTTATGATGATAATTTATTTAATGAAACATTAGAAATCATTTCTAATTTTTATCATGCTTTGATCAAAGTCTTCCTAAATCATCATTTGCTTGAAGCAGGTAGGATGCTACGTCCTCATACCAGGAGAGATCGATTCTATGTTAACCAACTCACAACCTTCATATATATAATCTACCATATCCATATCATCTCATACATAACTGAGTCATGAATGAGTATGAACCAAAATATGAATTTATATATATAAGATTCTATGATAGTTTCAGGTCAAAAGATTATATGCACAAATTCCAGTATGAGAACAATCTATTGGCATGTAGATAAGACTCCATTAGATATTCTTGATTTGGATCAATTCAGTGAACTCATTCTCTAATGAGCACCCACATTCTTGTATTAGTATCATACACAAGTTATTATGAGATCAATCACCCTCTTAATCGAGCAAACAAAGAATGTGCTAGTCTTACTAGAAAATATTGATCCCTAACTCAATGTCCCATCGACTAGGAAATATTTTAAATTAGGATTTTAAGATTTTAGGTCTCACTAGTATGATCTCATCATAATCCTAAAACCATAGCCCTAATTTATAGGGTTCATCATAATTTATAGGGTTCATCATAATCTTAAATAAATAATAAGACACTGCATATGATGAAATAAATGCCTTTATTTATTTATTAAAAATATCATTACATGAGTTTGGAAGACAAAGAATAGCCCAAAAATTAATTGGCTTGAGGGCATATTCCTTTCAATCTCCCACTTGCACTAAAGCCAATCGCCCTTATATTTTAATCCCATACAATCAAGGTGGCGATCAAACAGTTGCAGTGGTAAAGCCTTAGTGAATGGGTCTGCTATGTTGTTCTTTGTGTCAACTCGTTCTATGACTACATCTTGTCTTTCAATAATTTCACGAACGAGATGGAAGCATCTCAGAATGTGTTTGGATTTATGATGAGACCTTGGTTCCTTTGCTTGAGCAATAGCTCCAGTATTATCACAGTAAAGTGGTACTGGATTCTCAATTTCAGGAATAACACCCAATTCAGTGATGAACTTCTTCATCCAGACAGCTTCCTTGGCGGCTTCACTTACAGCTATGTATTCTGCTTCAGTGGTTGAGTCAGCTACAGTTGGCTGCTTAGTACTCTTCCAACTTACTGCTCCACCATTCAGAGTAAAGACATATCCTGAAATGGATTTGCTATCATCTAGGGTCTGATTGAAAACTAGAGTCAGAATATGCTTCTAATTTAAGATCAGAACCACCATATACTAGAAAAATATCTTTAGTCCTTCTCAAGTACTTAAGAATATTTTTCACAGCTTTCCAATGATCCTCTCCTGGATCAGCTTGAAATCTACTTGCAATGCCTAAAGCATAAGCAACATCAGGCCTTGTACATAACATGGCATACATTATTGATCCAACAGCCGAAGCATAAGGAATAGAACTCATTCTATTTCTCTCTTCAGGTGTCTTTGGAGACATCTTTTTAGAGAGATGTATGCCTTGACTCATGGGTAAATAACCTCTTTTACTCCCATCCATACTGAATCTTTTCAGTATTAAGTCAATGTACCTTGATTGGGACAAGCCTAGCATCCTCTTAGATCTATCTCTATAGATCTTTATTCCTAGTATATAGGATGCTTCTCCCAAATCTTTCATGAAAAACTTATTTGATAGCCATAATTTGACTGATTGTAACATTGGGATATCATTCCCAATGAGGAGTATGTCATCTACATACAGAACCAAGAAGACTATGGTTCTCCCACTAGTTTTCTTGTACACACATGGTTCATCAACATTCTTGATAAAACCAAACTCTTTTACTGTTTCATCAAAATGGATGTTCCAACTCCTTGATGCTTGCTTTAATCCATAAATGGATCTCTTAAGCTTGCATACCTGATTTGGTCTCTCATTTGACTCAAATCCCTCTGGCTGTGACATATAGACCTCCTCCTCAAGGAAACCATTAAGGAAGGCAGTCTTTACATCCATTTGCCATATTTCATAGTCGTGGTATGCTGCTATAGCAAGCATAATCTGAATAGATTTGAGCATGGCAACAGGTGAAAATGTTTCATCATAATCAATCCCCTATTTTTGCCTAAAACCCTTAGCCACCAATCTGGCCTTATAGGTTTCAATTTGACCATCAGCTCCAATCTTTTTCTTAAAAATCCATTTGCATCCAATAGGATTTATATCCTCTGGTGCATCCACCAAAGTCCATACTTTGTTGGTGTGCATGGATTCTATTTTGGATTGCATGGCAGCCAGCCATTTGTAAGAGTCCTTACTTTTGACTGCTTCCATATAGGTCAGAGGTTCATCATTCTCAATGACTTGGGCTTCATTGTTCTCAATAATGAAACCATACCTCATAGGTGTATTTCGTACTCTTTTAGACCTACGGATAGGAGTTATGTGTTCTAGGTTCTTTTATGTGATTATATGGTTGAGAAATTTCTATTTGTTTTTCTTGAACTTCACTAAGTTCAATATTTCTGCCACTACCCTTTTCTAGGATAAATTTTTTTTTCCATGAAAGTGGCATGCCTACTTACAAATACCTTTTGTTCAGTAGGATGGTAGAATAAATATCCTATACTATTTCTAGGATATCCTATAAATAGACATCTGTCTGATCTAGCATCAAGTTTATGTCCAAAATTTTTTTTTGACATATGCTGGACAACCCCATATCTTAAGATACTTAAGATTAGATTTCTTACTTCTCCATATGTCATATGGAGTACTAGATACAGATTTAGAAGGAACTCTATTCAAGATGTAAATTGCAGTCTCCAGAGCATGACCCCAGAAGAAAATAGGTAATTCAGTGAAGCACATCATGGACCGTACCATATCTAATAAGGTATGATTTTTTCTTTCGGCTACACCATTTAATTATGGTGTATAAGGAGGTGTCCATTCAGAGAGAATCCCTTTAACTTTAAGATAGTCTAGAAACTCACTAGATAAGTATTCTCCTCTCCTGATCAGATCGAAGGATTTTTATACATTGTCTAGTTTATTTTTCGACCATACTTTGATACTCTTTAAATTTATCAAAGGCTTCTGATTTGTGTTTCATAAGATACACATATCCAAACCTAGATAAATCATCAGTGAATGTTATAAAATAAGAGTATCCTCCTCTCTGGCTTGAGTTGTCATAGGACCACATACATCCGTATGTACAAGTCCTAATAACTCATTTGTCCTTTCTCTATGTCCACTAAATGGAATCTTGGTCATTTTACCCATGAGGCATGATTCACAAGTTCCCAATGATTCATAATCAAAAGGATCAAAGAACTTTTCTTTGTATAACTTGTTAATCCTAGCCTCACTAATATGACCTAATCGATAATGCCAAAGTAAAGTATTATTTATGTCATCTCTCTTACATTTTTTATTTTCATCAATATGAAATATATTGTCATCCAAACATAGAGTCAACAAACCATTGCTAAATATGCCAAAACAAATATTTTCATTAGAATATTTGATCGAGCAACCTTCGCTCGTTACATTAAGACTATAACCTTATTTTAATAACAAGGGTATAGATATAATATTTCTAATGATCTTAGGCATATAATAATAATTTGTAAGCTCTAAGATCTTTCCATAAGGTAACTTCAATATATTTGTCCCTACAGCTTCTGCTTGGATAGACTCTCCTCCAGCGCCATAGAGCTTGAAGTCACCTTTCTTCAAACTCTTAATTTTCTGCAGCCCCTGCAAAGATTTGCAGATATGAAAACCACAGTCGGTATCTAATACCCAAGAATTTGAAATGGAAAGAATTTAATGATAATATAGTATGTATCTCATACATACCTTTTGGTGCATTATTTGCACCAGACTTCATGGTTGCAAGGTAAGCCTTGCAATTCCTCTTCCAATGATCTGTTTTGCCGCAGTGAAAATAGGTCATCTGTCCGGAGACCTTCTTCCCCTTTTTCTTCTTATTTATACCACTTTTAGGATTCAACCTTCTCTTTGAACCCTTTTTGCCTGCCTTCTTCTTGGAGATCCCATCCACAAGAAGAAGAGGAGCCTTATCTTTCTTGATATGGCTTTCTGCTGTCTTGAGCATATTTAACAGCTCAGGCAAGGAAGAATTCAGTTTGTTCATGTGATAGTTCATGATAAACTGAGAAAATGATTCTGAGAGTGATTGCAGGATCAAATCCTGACTTAACTCTCCATCCATAACAAAACCTAATTGACTTAATCGAGTGATTAGGTCAATTACCATCAAAACATGATTTTGTATGGATGTTCCTTCTATCATTCTTGCATGAAATAATTGCTTAGATATCTCATATCTAGCAGTCCTACTATGCTCTCCATAAAGCTCTTTTAGATTGAGCAATATGGATTGAGTGTCCATGCTATCATGCTGCCTCTGTAATTCATTATTCATAGAGGCAAGTATGATGCATTTGACAGTAAGAAAATCATTTTGCCACATCTTGTATGTGGACTTATCTTCATCTATGGCATCATTTTCTAATGGCTTAGGATCAGGGGCATCAAGAATATAGGAGAGTTTTTCTTGATTGAGTACTATTTTTAGGTTTCTCAATCCAGTCAACATAATTTTGACCAATCAATTTATTTGAATCCAAAATTGAATGCAATGAAAGTGAAGAAGCCATTTAATCTACATAATAAAGAACAATATATAAGCAAACAACTCATGATGACAAACATAATTAAATTAGGACTTTAATTTAATTATGTCTCCCACTATTTTAATCAAAAAATCATAACCCTCTTATTTTTTCTTAGTGAGAATAAGATCCTAATTCCTTATAAAAGGTCTTGTGGTTGCACAACAAACCTGTTATAAGTTCAAAGGTAGGAAACTCTTTCCAATTGCATTTTATGCAACTCTCAAAAAACTTTTGCCTCTAAAATATTAATAGCCTTGTGTTAGCACAACAAACTTTAATGTTTTAGTTTAAATAGAAACCTTCATTTCTATACAGTCAAAATGAAATATGATCTACTTTTGTGGTTACACAACAAAGCAGTATATTCAAAATGCTGTAAGCATCTCAATGCACTAGATTAATATTACATCATTCCCCATGATAGATCTTGTGGTTACACAATAAAACTAATATGGTTCTGGACATAATAAGAACCTAGTATGAAGGAAGGCCTTAATGTAGTGAATATAATACTAAGCATTTCAATCTAGAATTAAATTAATCGAATCGGTCAAGTAAGTGGGAGAGAAGTGGGAGTCCCCTTGTTGCTTTCCTTAGACACCAATAAATTGGCCAGGTCAGACAACAGAACCAATTAAAAAACCATGTTCTCTTTACCAATCATGAACCATTTATCCTAGACACCGATTGATCAATTAGACATCCTGACTGATACAGCTATAGATTAATTACACTACAACTTAATATAATTTTTAAAGAGGGATTTAAAAGGTCTCGATGCACATTCTGATTTAAATCAAACTAAATGCCTAATAGCATCAATTATAATAAAATTTATATATATCTATTAACATATATAATTATTTTAGGACAACCATCATTATATAGTGAATACTTTTCACTATATCAGGGCAACCTTTATAGAATAATATATACATCAAAATCTCATTATGATAAATAAAAGAATATGATCTCATCATATAAATAACATGCAAATAAATACAAAAAAAAAATATCATATTTTTCTTTTTTGCCATTATATTATAAGCAAAGCATTATATGATTTAACCTAATAAGGCTTGCTTTGATACCACTGATGGGATTGGTGTACAGGATGGAAGCACAGATTTTAAAATAAAAATATGAAATCATATTAACCAAATATAAATTCTAGGACCACCTTATTAGCAATTAAATCATATAACATTCATTTGTAATATAAAAGAAAGTATTAGAACATACCTCTTATCGCTAAACCCTAAATTGACCCTGATCGTCGGTAGCAGTCCGTCAGGGTTTCCATCAGGTACCCACATGTTCACCCTCCAACGTTGATCCACATAGAGACTTGATCAAGACACCAGCACCTCTGATTTATATAATTAGAGTTCTAATAATAAGAACTTTAATTAAAAGGGCAAGACCTTCTTTAGCCTTTATGTCACCTTCCTTGCCTCTTCTTATCTATCTTTCTTTTTCTTTATCTTCTTAATTTTTCTTACTAATCTCTTAGTTTTAAGATGACTTCTTATTCTTATAAGGACAAGGTCTAGATCAGAGAATTGAAGAAAGAAAATTGGACAAAAAAAAACTCTTATAAGAAAGAAAGATAATTTTCACCTCTCCGGACTCTTGGTGCGCACCCCTATTTATAATGTACGTAGAGGTGCCAACTAAATTTCTCATGCCCATTCAGCAAGAAGGCATGGAGATGATCTTTGAATAGTCAAAGTCCCAAGGGACTTTGACTTGGTCCTAGAGGTGTCAAGAAGGAGTGGACGGCATGGAGTCTTGGGCGGCAAGGAGTCTTGGGCAACATAAAATCCTAGGCGACAAAAATTAAAAATAAAATGGAGTTTTTTACTTGTAGAAGGACTCTTTATCACCCCATATTAGATGTCCACACCTATTCAAAATTTTTACATGACATAACAAATGGACAAAGTCAAAGAAGGTAGGCACCAACTAATTCCATGAGCCAAAAATTCTTTGCGCATGAAAGACTTCCCACGCACAAGAGAGAGACTCTCTAGCGCATGCGATTCAGGTATGTGGCACCCCAACTGAAGCCCAATCAGTCTAGGTTAATTCAATTCAAGACCAAATCCTATTTGGATCAAATCGGATCTTAATTAGCCCAAATCGGAAGCCAATTTGAATCCAATTCGAAACCAGGTGCTAGGGTTTGCTACATATGCTAGCATGTTCATCTTGCAAACATGGTCTAATCTAATTAGATCCTTAATCAACTCTCTTTGTGTGTGATCGATTGGGTTCCACATCTAACCAGCAGTGAGTCTGGGTGTGATTTGACCTAATCTGGTTAGAACTCAACCAAACCAATTTAGGTCAAAACTAGCCAACCCAATTTGACTTAATTTAGAACACTTTCTAATTTAATGATCAAATTAAAATTTTAATTTGATCAAACCCACAAGACATGATTGACATCTAGCAACGTATCATGACTTCCCGAAAGATGTAAAATTTTGATGAAAATACCAAAAATATCCTTCAGTAAAAATTATCATGCAACTAGATCCTTCGATCTCCCTACATTCTGAATATGACTCTAGGTATGAAAATATGTCAATCCCAATATCATATTTATTTCTCTTTCAATCTTATGATGATGATTCATTTAATGAAATATTAGAAATCATTTCTAATTTTCATCATGCTTTGATCAAAGTCTTTCTGAATCATCATTTGTTTGAAGTAGGTAGGATGCTATTTCCTCTTTCCAGGAGAGATCGATTCCATGTTAACCTACTCAAAACCTTCATATATATAATCTACCATATCCAAATCATCCCGTACATAATTGAGTCATGAATAAGTATGAACCAAAATATGGATTTATATATATAAGATTCTATGATAGTTTCAGGTTAAAGGATTACATGCACAAATTTTACTATGAGAACCATCTATTGACATGTAGATAAGACTCCATTAGATATTCTCGATTTAATCAATTCAGTAAACTCATTCTCTAATGAGCACCCACATTCTTGTATTAATGTCATACATAAGTTATTATGAGATCAATCACCCTCTTAATCAAGCATACAAAAAATGTGCTAGTCTTACCGAAAAATATTGATCCCTAACTCAATGTCCCATCGACTAGGAATATTTAAATTAGGATTTTAAGATTTTAGGTCTCACTGAAATGATCTCATCATAATCCTAAAACCATAGCCCTAATTTATAGGGTTCATCATAATCTTAATTAAATAATAAGACACTGCATATGATGAAATAAATATCTTTATTTATTTTTTAAAAATGTCATTACATGAGTTTGGAAGATAAAGAATAGCCCAAAAAATTAATTGGCTTGAGGGCATATTCCTTTCAAACCTGAGGAATTCGCATTCATAGATGTGTCCAAAGTGTGCAAGCTTTAGAGATTCATTTATGAATTGAAACAAGCATCTCAGAGTTGGAACATGCATTTTGATAAGGTGTTCAAAATATATGGCTTCATTAAGAATGGAGAAGAACCCTATATTTATAAATAGATAAATAATCCATCAGTGGTATTTCTTGTCTTGTATGTGATGACATTCTTTTAATCGGGAGTGACATCTCCGTACTACAAAAAATAAAAGTATGGTTGTCATCTCAATTCTTCATGAAGGACTTGGGTGAAGCATCCTACATCCTAGGGATGAAGATCTATAGGATAGATCTATGAGGATGCTTGGATTATCCCAGTCCACATATATAGAAATCATGTTGAAGAGGTTTAGTATGAAAAATTCCAAAAAGAGCTATATTTCGATAGGCCAAGAAATTTCTCTCTCTAAGAAGGATCGTCCGACAACTCCTAAAGAGAAAGAGCATATGAATAAAATCCCATATGCTTCGACAGTGGGATCTATCATGTACGCCATGACATGTATGAGACCAGATATGGCATACTTACTAGGAGTAGTGAGCAGATACCAATTTGATCTAGGAGAGAACTACTGAAAGGTGGTGAAAATCATCCTTAAGTATTTGAGAAATACTAAGGACCAATGGTTGATCTATAGTGAGTCAGATTTGAAACTAGTAGTGTTTACCTACTCTAGCTTTCAATCTGACCATGATGATAGCGTATGGGGTTATATCTTTACCCTAAATGGTGGAGCCATCTATTGAAAGAGTTCCAAGCAGCACACTATGATAGACTCTGTATACGAGGTGGAGTACATCATAGCATCAGATGCCATGAAGAAAGCTTTGTGGCTAAGGAAGTTCATCATCGAGCTCGGAGTAGCATCCTTCCTTGATAGTCTAGTCCTGCTCTATTGTGACAACACTAGTGCCATTGCTTAGATGAAAGAACCAAAGGCACACCAACAGATGAAGCACATACTGCACTGCTATCACCTGATCTAGAAGATCATGGATCAAGGTGACATCAACCTTTAGAAGATCAATGAAAAAGAGAACTTGGATGATCCCTTCATTAAAGCCCTGACGATAAAGAAGTTCGATGATCATAAGTCAAAGATGGATATTAGATACTATACCGAGTGGCTTTAGGATAAGTGAAAGTTGTTAAAAATTATGTTTCAAAGCCAATCGTCAGCCTATTGATAATTGTGCTACTTTATACTTATAAATAATTTATTGAATAAAATAATATTATGACATTTTCATCATAAATTCTACATCTTCTAATGAACTTCTATAGTGATGAAGTCCTTAGGACTATTTAGCTTCGATAAAGAGAGGATTTATCAATTAGTCCATAAATAATTCACGATCAAATGATACATTATTAATTAGGATGATGATGTTTATCATGTATAGGTCATTGTATACCATATAAGTTGGTTGTCCTCTTAACCAAGAAGTGTGAAGACACTAGTATGACATACAAGTGAGATGTATGGGTACATCATCATGGAACGTGACCTACTCTAGAGCATTCTACTATTGAGAATTTCTTTGATGGAATGTGGGTATAAGTATCCCTTAAACCTGAGATCACCATGATGGCTTGCAAGCAACTCACTGTGCTTTGGTACTGGACTACTTAAATTTTTAATTCAATGATGAAAGATTTTTGGGTACACTTAAGTACTTGTGAAGTTGGTGAGTAATCAAGATGGGATTGATCACTCTAAGTATTTGGAGAAAAAGCATCATTGTATTTCAATTTAACAAAACCTTAGCCAGGATAATCCATGAGATGGATTTGGTATTTTGAAATACAATGTGGATGATCTAATCAGGATTGATAGTTAAACTCTAAGTCATCCTATGAGCATTAAGATTAAGGGGGTGAATTATATAGAAACTATATCCACATAGGTTCTAAGAGTATTGCTTTACACATTCGACCAATCTAGCCGTCAGATATCATTACTAGATGGTCACTTTGATTGATACAGAAATTTATTTCCATGCTACCAACTTAGGTTTGAACCTATGGAGTCATACACAAAAAAGATCTCGATCTGATCGGATGGTTGATCAATGATTTAGAATCACTTTTAGATCAAACATTCAATATGATTGAGATTTAACCTAGTGCAAGTGTTATAGGAGGATCAATTAGCAATTGGATTGTTAATTGGCTTAGTTCGATTAAGACAGAGGATTGAGATTGAGTCTAATTAAATATAATTTAATTATATTTGGTTTGGACTTGATTGGATCAAGTCTAATTGGTTTATTGGATGAGCCAATTGCAAGAAAGAACAAGTCCTAGTTTAATTAGGACTTGTATGTACCAAATTTCTAATTTAATTAGAAATTAAATCTAATTTAATTAGAAACTAAATCTAATTTAATCTGATATAATTAAGCTCTTAGTTGGACTAAGATCTATTCTAATTGGGTTGAATTAATTCTAATTTAGTTTGGTTCAAATACCATGTTTGACCAAGTCAAAATGTGAAGTCCTAGTGTGACTAGGACTTTCCTTCCTTGTGCCAACTAATTTCCTTAGCCTTCTCCATGCCAATTTTTTTTATTTTCATGAAAACTCTCTTTTTTGAGAGAATACAACCGCCCCTTACTCTCCTTTCTTACTTATATGGTAATTTGTTGTTGACCAAGTCAAAGGAGGAAGTTTGATTTGATTTTAAATTCTATGTGATAGAATTTTATCAAATCAAAACTCCTCCCTTTTGTGCTGCCAACCCACTCAGAATTTTTTTGGGATTTTCATGGAATGTTAGGCATATTTTGTGCAACAAAAAAAGATGGTCCATGTATGGAAAAAGAGAGAGGGCATCCAACTCTTGGATGCCCCAAGTCTTGCCTTATTTGGGCATTCCTTGCTAGGTTTTTGACCTAGACAAGGGTTGTTCCATATCTCTCTATAAAAGAAGACTTTGGGCATGATTGTTTCTAAGCTTCTAGACCTAAGAGAGAGCTATTACGGCATGAGAAAAATATAGGAGAGAAAGTCTTGGTCGTGTGGTTTTGTGGAGACACTAATCCAAGTGTCTTGGTGAGAGAAATAAGAAAGAAGAAGAAGGGTTCTTCTTCTAAGGTTTTTCATTAACCTCTTCCTCCTCTTTTTATGATTTTTTAGAGGTGTATCTTCTTTACAAATCTCTTTTCTTCTTTCTAAAAATTGGAGAGTCCAAGATTTGAAGAAGGAGATTTCAGATTAGCCATCAAAGAAGGATCAACACAGTACTAGCATGCTGTACTAATTTCTTATCATCGAACTTTGGATCTTGCATCGAGACCTTGTGTGAATAACCTGTAGAGGCCAGACACATGTATGGCTTAGAGTGAGGGCCTCAGTCTTGGATCAGCCAGTTAAGGAACTCATCTTGTAAAGGTAAAAGAGATACGATCTCCCTTATGTATCTAGATCAGATCTAGAATTGGCTGGATGTTGATATGATCAACATCACCTTTTGATTATTTTATTTTTAGATTTAATAGTATACTTAAATCATGTGATAGGATCCTAGATCTAGGGCTCTTTTATGTATTTTAAATAAATTAATTTGATTAATTTATTGCTTTCGCTGTCTGATTTTTGAATAAGTTTTAGAATCGATCCCTGAGATCCTAGATCGTTTCCTTCAGCCTAAGAAGTAGAAGCCCCTTTTTAGAGTTTTCCATGCTGAACCTCTTTAGCACTTTTTCTATGTATAACTTTTGTGATAGACCTAGCATCCTCTTAGATTTATTCCTATAGACCTTTATTTCAAGACTATAGGATGCTTCCCTAAGATTTTCATGGAGAATTTCTTGGAAAACTATCTTTTGATCGAGGTCAGCATCAAAATATCATTCTCAATAAGAAGAATATCATCCATGTATAGTATGAAGAATATAACCACCCTCCCACTAACCCTTTGTATATACAAGATTTTTCTTCTTTCTTAATAAAATCAAATGATTTGATCACATCATCGAAATGAAGGTTCCAACTTTGAGAAGCTTACTTTAATCCATATATGGATCATTGCAGCTTGCAGACTCTATGATCTCCATCATCAAAAGTGAAATCCAAAGGTTGCTTCATATAGATATCTTCTTCAAGATATCCATTCAAGAAAGCAGTTTTCATATCCATCTTTCATATTTCATAATTATAGAAAGCTGCAATGACAAGCATTATGCAGATGGATTTAAGCATGGCCATGGGCGAAAAGATATTCTGATAGTCAATGCCTTCACATTGACTATAATCTTTCGCCATGAGCCTAGCTTTATAGGTCTCTACCTTACCATCTGCATCTATCTTTTTTTGTAGATCCATTTATACCCAATAGATATTATATCCTCTGGTGGATCCACTAAAGACCATACTTGGTTCAAGTGCATCGAGTCAATTTTTGACTTCATTACATCTAACTATTTCTCAGAATTGATGTCAGACATCACCTCATCAAATGTATTTGAATCATCTCCATGACCCTTATCTCCTACAAGAAATATTTTCTCTACATCCTCTGTAAGCATATCTATGTACCTTTTAGGAGGACAGGAGATCCTACTAGATCTACGAGATGCTGGAGGAATATTAACTACTAGCTCATTATTAGTGGGTTCCTGAGAATCTATAGCTTGTTGCTTTTCAAAGATGTTTTCTTCAAGCACAATCAACCTTCCGCTGCCACCATCCTGGATAAACTATTTTTCTAAGAATATGGCATGACAACTCACAATCATATTATGATCATGTGGAAAGTAAAAGTAGTATCCTATGGATTCTTTTAGATACCTTATAAAGCGAGCTATGGTAGATCTATCCTCTAACTTGTTAGCCATCTATCTCTTCACATAGGCTGGACATCTTCAAATCTTTAGATGACCTAGACTCGGCTTCTTATCATGCCATTTCTCATATGGTATAGTAGGAACATATTTAGAAGGAATCCTATTTAATACATAAATTGCGGTTAACAAAGCATGTCCCTAAAGATATAATGGTAAGTCAGTGAAGCGCTATTGGTGCATGTGTGGTGCTCCTAAGCATTGGAAGGCCAAGAGAGGAGCCATGGGCTTGGCTCTAGGATTATAGGACTGGTTTGGATTTTAGGGCTAAGACCAGTTTGGTCCTAGGATGGAGGTTTATCCCTCCACAGTCATGAGGCATTGGTTTGTGAGTCTCATGGGGGCTAATCCAAGTTTGGACTAGGTTTGGATCGATGGGGCTGAGTGCGTGATTAGATCATGGGTGTACATGGGTTTGGGTGAGTGCATTTAGATTGAATTAGAATAGAAAGTTTTTAGACTAGGTCTTTGGTCCATGTAAGAGGTATATATACTTGTATATTGTAAATCCTAAGTAAGAAATCAAAGGAAGCTTTTCTCCCACATCTCTCTCTCTCTAGTGTTGCCACCCTCTTCTCTCTTGAAAGATCCTAGAGCGGGGTGGGCACCACCCTCAAGCCCTAGCTGCCTTATGGTTTGGAAGAGGAAGGCGCCCCATTTGGGGCATCTTCTTTGTGTGGCCGCCCAAGAACCGTGCGTAAGGGAGTCTCCACGTCCAAGAAAGCCTTTGATCAGATCAGGAATTAGAGGAGGTGTTGCCCAGCTAGACAACCAAAGAGGAAGGAGGGGGGGGGGGTAAATTGGGTTTTTAAAAGTTTAAAGCAAGTATGTGCAAAAATAAACTATCTGAATGCTAAGTGAGTGAATTATGAGAGCTATAAGAAGCAAGAGAAAATCACATGCACACAAACAAGAAACTTTTATTTGGGGTTCTGTGCACTCCCAGCACCTACGTCTACTCTACAAGCAAAATTCTTAGAAATTTTACTATAATCCCTCAAGATTACAGTCGGATAGTTTTTTCAGGCACATTATTCTAAAATCCAGTTGGTTTTCTCTTAAATTCACTAACCATAACCTTTACAATCCTTAGTTGACGCAATACAAACCAACAAATGAAAAGTAAAAGCCCAAGCCCCTAGTTTCAGCCCCTATTGAAATCTAGTACATGAAGAGGAAAAAGAAATTTTTATAACATGAAATGCTCCTTAAATTGAGCTAAAATATTGTTGATGTAGTTTGTTAGTTGCCTCCTTAATTGCTTGGAGTGATTTCACTTGAGGACACTTTAATGCTCGAGAGAGCTTTGATTGAGAAAATTTGCCCATTGAAAAACTGGTCGTTCTAACTTTTCTCTCAGTTTTTTCTTATTGAAAAGGTATTGCTTCTTCTCTTTTATATCTAGACCATTCCCACCATGCTTAAAATGATTAGAGTCCATAAAAGCTTGAATCTGATTGTTGAAGATGAGAACTAGCCATTAAAAATAAGAAAAGAAAGTCTGGAACTATCAGTTGAAAAGCTATCGCTGTGTTTCGAGACCTCTCGATTTGTCTCGAGATGTCTCACCCGATTTTGAGATCTCGATTTGACTAGAAGATGTCTCATTCTCAGGTACCCAAAAATTAGCTTTCTAAAAAAAATCTACCCCATGAGATCGAGTCCTCTCACTTTCGATGGAGATGTCTCATCCGACTTCGAGACCTCTCAAGAATTCTTCAAGATGTCTCGGCCTTAGAGTGCAGAAATGATATTTCTATTTTTTATGATAGAGATGTCTCAAGTTCAATTCAAGACTTCTCAAAACTATGCTAGAACCCTATTTCACCATGCCAAACACCATGAGACATCTTGAAAATTTTAGGAGACGTTTCAAAATTCTCCATGGTTATTTTCATGGAAAAACTTGCGACAAAACAAGGAATTTTGATCTTGACTTGAATTGTGCTTTATATATTTCTTATTTTGGTCAAAGAGCTCTCTTTCTTTTGATCTTTGGAATAAATAAAAAAAAATTATCAGTAATCTTGTGCTTTAATATTTGGTCATCATTAAAATCACTTAGGAGGTCAACAATCTTTTTCTTTTTGATGATGACAAAATATTAAGCACTCGATAAAAAATAAGCAATACATATATAGCATGTATATTTGAATGCAAGACATAATTCTTTAATATAAAATATTCAAATTCTAAAGTGCTCAAGTTTGCAATATTTTATCAATGCTCCTCCTGAATGTGTGCTCTTTTGATTTATATAAGAGTTGAGTCATCCTTTCTAGTTACATTTTGCCTATGTACATTTTGCCTATATATACTTTTAATTAAGATTTAATTAAGATTGACATATGCATTTTCTCCTCCTTTTTGTCAGCATCAAAATCACATTAAGATCATTGCAAGGGATAATGAAACATTCATTGCAAGAGAAGAAGTACGCATTGCAAAATATTCAATTCATTATAAAGAAAGGATTACATGAGCAAAAGTGTATATTGATTTACAAAAAGTGACATCCAATCAATATACTCAAAACTAACAAAAGTTCAATACATTGAAGAAAACTAGACCTAGTCGTCATCAGAGAGGAATTCTGTGATAGGTTCAAATGCTGAGTGAGGTCAAGTATAAGAAAGACGAGGGGCTAGTCTAGAGGAGGGGGTGGGTCAAGAAGAAGAAGTTTGAGACCCAAGGTTTCCAAAACTATCCACAATCTATCGAAGAGAGGAGATGATCACTTCCGCACTTGTACACTGAATAGCAATACATTCTTCCACTCTTCGGGCTACCTTGGCTATCTCAGCAATTAGAAGTTCCATTAGCACAAATGACCCATGCTGCTTTTTTTCTTGAATTTCAAGTCTTTGAGATAAGCAACTGATTTATTGGCTTAGCATCTCGATCTGTCCCTCAGTAGAGATCCTCTATTCTTCAATGCTAACTAGAAGTTAATGCTTCAGTCCAAAGAGTAGTTCAGTCATCCTTTCAGACACCTTCTCCATAATCTGCTCTATAACCCTTTCTACTAGTCTATCCGGATCAAAATCAAAAGATAGAGCAGGAATTTGGATTGGATGAGCTTGTAGTGTTTGTGGTGATCCAGGTGCCATGAATGATGGTCCAACAATAGAGGGGGAAGATGGAGGAGGTGGGGATCTATGTTCCTCAGGTTTATTTCTTATAGCTGCATCTTCATCTGATCTAACCCATATATTCTCTTTCTTTATAAATTTTATTCTATGTAGAGTACCCTCATTTAGATAGTCTGTATGAGCCAGTCCTTTGAAATCTTCACCTTCTAAGTCTATATGATAGTCCTTGAAAATTTGTGTGAAGATCATTGCATATGGAAGACACGCTTTGCTTTTGTTAGCAGTATCCTTAATTTACTGAAGCATTAAGAATGAGAAGTTCATGGGAGTTCCTATCACTAAATAGTACATGACTGCTAGTTCTTTCTTTCCAATCTAATCATGTCTTCCAACCTTAGAAAAAATTATATGACTTACAATACTATGAAGCTGTCTCGTTTCTATAGAAAGATGGTTTGATATTAGTTGCTCATTTTCATTCATATTTTCCCATTCTAAGATACACTTCAAAGCATCAATTTTCTCACTCAAATTTAAATAACAAATCCCTGACCTTGGTACCTCCAGAAGATGCCCTAGTCTCCTTTCATCTAAGGCAAAATGAACCCCTTTCACAATAGATTCAATCCCTAACTGCCCCTCAAACTTATGGTTATTAAAAGATTTCCTAACAAGGTCAAGATAAACCTTTACCTCAAGTGAGCAGAGCTTCTCCCATCTTTGTTGTTGAAGCCATGACCTTATGCGAAAGTTTTCTTTATTAAGGAACCCAAAATCAACCTTCTGTTCAGTAGGAACAGTTCTAGTTGCAACAAATAGGCAAGATCGAGAAGAAGAGTCTGCTGGAGATGTCTGGAAGTTGTCTTGCTATTGTTTTGCCCTATTTTAAGTCGATGGAGTGGTGGATGATCTTTGAGCAATTGTGATTTTCCTTTTTGGAGCCATTAGGATCTTGGAATCCAGCTAGAAAGCTAGTGGAATAGTGGTTTGGTGTTTTGGAGTAGGTTGGATGGAGTTCGCAAGAGTTTCAAATGAGAGCTCTTAGCGAAACAAAAAAGAAATGAAGAGGATGGCTTGATGAATTTTTGCTAAAAAGAGGGACCCACAAAACTTGAGACACCTCGACATAAAGACAAGAAATCTCAAAAAAAATTGAGAGGCCTGGAGTTCAGGATGAGGCATCTCAGATTGCAGCCGATATGTCTCAATCATAAATCGAGATGTCTCATGAGCAGGGATAGAGTTTTTGAAAAAGATGAATTTTTAATAGAATTTTCTTGATAATTATAGATAGAAACAAGGGTGCTAAGGATGTCAAAAGGAGAAACAATTCTTATTTAATAAAAATAGGATAAAATAAATTTAGAGTGGATTACAATTTTCAAGTTCACCTTTAATTTTAGAAAATCTATCCTCATTTAGAGGTTTAGTAAAAATATCAGTAAATTGATTTTTAGTTGAGACAAATTCAAATATAATGTTATTATTTTGTACATGATTTTTTATGAAGTAATATCTAATTTCAATATGCTTAGTTCTTGAATATTGAATAGATTTTTAGTTAAGTTTATAGCACTAGTATTATCACACCTAATGGGTATATTATTTTATTTATTTCTAAAATCTTTGAGCTGTTGCATGATCCAAAGTCTTTATGCGTAGCAACTTCCTGCATCAACATATTTGGCCTCGACCATTTACAATGATATAAAGTTTTGCTTCTTGCTACACCATGAAATCAAGTTCAATCCTAGAAATTGGCAAGTGCCACTAGTACTTTTTCTATCTATTCTACATCCTTTAAAATCAATATCAGTGTATCCTATCAATTCAATAGAGGAGTGTTTTGAGTACCATAATCCTAAGTTATGTGTATTAACTAAATATCTAAAAATTCTCTTAACAACTAATAAATATGATTCTTTAGGATTTGATTGAAATCTAGCACATATGCAAACACTAAATAATACATCAGGCTTACTTGCAGTTAAATAGAGTCAGGATTCTATCTTACCTTTGTAAAGCTTTTCATTTATATTTTTATCATTTTCATTTTTTGTTAAGTTTGCAAGAGGGGCTCATTGGTCTCCCGGTCTTCTTTCCATTTTTCATACCGAACTTCTTTAGCATTTCTTTGATGTACTTGGTTTGACTAATGAAGATACCTTCCTTTGATTGTTTAATTTGAAGTCCAAGGAAGAAGGTCAGCTCCCCCATCATGCTTATTTCAAATTCACCCTGCATTAACCTTATAAATTCTTGACAAAGATCCTTATTAGTAGCTCCAAATATGATATCATCTACATAAATTTGAACTACAAGGAGGTCATTATTTTTCTTTTTCAAAAATAATGTAGTGTCCACACTTTCTCTAGAAAATTTATTTCGTAAAAGAAACTTACTTAATCTCTCATACCAAGCTCTAGGTGCTTGTTTATGTCCATAAAGTGCTTTATTTAATTTATACACATGATTAGGAAGTGAATGATTGTCAAATCCAAGATATTATTCTACAAATACTTCTTCAGTGATATAACCATTTAAGAAGGCATTCTTAACATTCATTTGAAATAATTTAAAATTCATGTAGCAAGCAAAAGCAAGTAATAATCTTATAGCTTCTAATCATGTTATAGGAGCATATGTTTCATCAAAGTCAATTTCTTCTTCTTGATTATATCTCTTTGCAACTAATCAAGATTTATTTCTTATTATATTTTCTTGTTCATTTAGTTTATTCCTAAATATCCATTTTGTGCCAATTATAGGATGATCAAGGGGTCTATCTACAAGAGTCCAAATACTATTTCTTTCAAATTGATTTAGTTCTTCTTGCATAGCTAACATCCTATTTGAATCTTTTTCAGCTTCTTCTAGGTTTTTAGGTTCAATTTGTGAAATGAAAGCAAGATAATCAAAGGTATCTTTAAATGAAGATCTAGTTCTTACTCCTAATGAAAGTTCACCTAAAATTAGTTCTCATGAATGATTGTGTGTATACCTCCATTTTTTGGGTAGATCTTCATGTTCTTTAGTTGTTTCTACCTCATCATTCTTTTCTTATTCATTAGTTATTATGAATTTATCTTTATCATGAATGGTGTTGTTCTTTAAATTAAGCTCCTTCATTCCATCTTCAAGAATTCCTACATCATCATCAAAAATATCTTCTTTTCTCAAAGATTGATTGTTAGCTTCATCAAAAATAAATAAATGGATTCTTCAACAACTAAGGAATTCTTGTTAAAGACTCTATATATTTTGCTAGATGTAGAATATCCAAGAAAGATACCTTCATCTGCCTTAGCATCAAATTTACCTAGGTTGTCTTTGCCATTATTATGAATGAAGCATTTGTAACCAAAGATGTGAAAATAGTTAACATTAGATCTTTCTCCTTTCCAAAGCTAATAGAGAATTTTCTTTAAAATAGGATGAATCGAAACTCTATTTAGGATGTAACATGCTGTGTTAATGACTTTAATCCAAAAATATTTGGATAGATTCTCTTCACACAATATGGTATGGACCATATCAACTAAGGTTCTATTCTTTTTTTCAACTACTCCATTTTGTTGAAGAGTTTTTGATGCAGAAAAATTATGTTCAATGCTCTATTCATTATAAAACTTTTCAAAAAATTTATTTTCGAATTCAGTGCCATGATCACTATGAATACAAACCATAGTTGAGTTTTTTTCATTTATCATCTTTTTATAAAACTTTGAAAATATTAAAAAAGCTTCATCTTTGTGTGCTAAGAATAAAACCCATGTAAAACGAGAGTAATCATCAACAATAGCAAGGCCAAACTTCTTTCCTCCTTGGCTTGTAGTCCTAGTAGATCCAAACAAATCTATGTGTATCAATTCAAGAAGCCTAGAAGTTGAAATTACAATTTTAGATTTCATACTCCCCCTAGTTTGTTTTCCAAACTGGCAAGCATCACAAACATGATCAAACTTAAAATTCAATTTTAGCAACTCCTTAACTAAATCTTTGTTAAGTAATTTAGATAGAGTATGTATGCTTGCATGACCTAACCTATGGTGCCAAAGCCAACTAGTTTGTCTGATATTAGCATTCATTGCAACTAGGCATTGACCACTCTTCATGAAGATTTCATCAAGATCTACCATGTAGATGTTGCCATGCCTTAATCTAATAAATTTTAAACTATCATCTAAGAAACTTGATACTATAAACATGGATGATATGAATGAGACTTTATAGCCTTTATCACAAAGTTGACTAATGCTAAGCAGATTATATTTCAATTTATCAACTAATAAGACATTATCTATGAAAGTAGATGGGGTTATCTGAATTTTATCAATACCAATAATTTTTTCTTTGCCATTATTGCCAAAGATGACCACTCCTTCTTTTCAAGGGTGAAGAACTACTTCTCATTACCTGATATATGCCTTGAATAGCCACTATCCAAATACCATTCACGTTTAGATTTGTTGGCTATAACACATTCCTGCATAAAAATTTAGGTGACAGTTTTAGGTACCCAAGTCTTCTTGGGTCCTTTAGGGTTAGTAGTCATAGTTCCTTTTGGAACCCAAATTCTTTTAAATAGTTTTCCATTAAGTTTTTCAGTGTTATGTGCAAATGCCTTGTGTCCCTTTTTGCCATAATTAAAATAGGTAATTTGACAGGTGCTAATGGATGAAGGTGCAGTGAAGAAGTACTTTAAGAATTTTATTTTGTCTTTGGGTTTAAATTATAGGACAACTTTTTCATAAACTCCTCTTTGATTGTTTAAAATCATTTGCAATTTTTTTGAGTTGCAAATAAATTTGTCAACTAATGGTTTTAATTTGTCTAATTCACTCTTTAGGATTTTATTTTCTTCTTTTAATTTGTTATGTTCATAAAGTGCTTCTTCCTTTTCTTTTGCAAGTATTTGATTCATTTGTTTAAGATTTTTTTTTTTATGTTTATTTTCTTAAAGTTTTTCATTAAGTCATAGAATGAATCTTGAAGTTCATCAAATGAGAATTCTAAATCAGGTGTAGAGGATACCTTTTCATCTTATGCCATGAGCACAAGTTTGCTTCATTTTGATTTTCTTTGTCTGAACTTGACTCATCTCTATCACTCTAAGTTGCTATCATAGCCTTCTTCTTTATTCTTTTGGGTACTTTCTTCAATTGAGGATAACTAGCCTTAAAATATCCAACTTCTTGCATTTGTAGCAATTGGATTGATCCTTTTCTTTTTCTTTTTCTTTCTTCCTACTAGCTTCTCCTCTAAAGAAGCTTTTTTTCTTGAATCCTTATCTTTGTCTTCTCATGAATTTCTTGAACTTTCTGACCACCAGGGCCATATCTTCATCGTTCACATCACTTGTGGATAGATCATCTTCCTCTTCAGCAGCCGTGGATTTTAGGGCAATGGTTTTCTTCTTCTTGCTATCTTCTTCACTATGCCATCCCATTGCAAGCTCATGAGTCATCAAAGATCTGATAAGCTCTTCAAGTGGTAGTGTGTTCAGATCTTTTGCCTCTTGAATGGCTATCACTTTGGCTTTCCATGACCTAGGCAATGATCTAAAAATCTTTCTCACTAATTCATTGTTAGTATAAACATTTTCTAGACTTGTTAAATCATTTATAATATCAGTAAATTTAGTGTACATGCTAGTGATGGATTTAGTTGGATCCATTTTAAATAGTTCATATTGATGAACTAGCATGTTGATCTTAGTTTTTTTGACTTGATTTGTTCCTTCATGCATAACCTTAAGTCTATCCCAAATTTTCTTTGCAGAATTGTAAGTAAAAATTTGATTAAACTCAATAGCATCAAGGGCACAATAAAGAACATTCGTTGCCTTAGTATTTAATTGGACAAGCTTTTTGTCTAATTCATCCCAATCCTTCTCCAGCTTAGGAGAGGACATGCCATTCACAATGATTGTTGATGTATGTGGCTCATTAACAATGACACTTCATATATCATAATCAAGAGTTTGTATGAAAATACACATGCGAGCTTTCCAATAGGTATAGCTGGACCAATTGAAAAGAGATTGCCTATTGGTGCATTGCCATTCGGCAAGAGATCCTCCTAGTTGGGTTGTCTTGATCTTTTTATCTTAGTTGAAAAGATCAATAATTAGCAAAGAACCAAAGCTCTGATACTAATTGTTGCCCAACAAGATAACTCAAGAGGGGGGGGGGAGGGGGTGAATTGAGTTTTTAAAAGTTTAAAGCAAGTATATGGAGAAATAAAATATCTAAATTCTAAGTGAGTGAATTATGAGAGCTATGAGAAGCAAGAGAAAAATACACACACAAACAAAAAAATTTTATAGTAGTTCGGTGCACTCCTGGCACTTACATCCACTCCCTAAGTAAAATTCTTAGAAATTTCACTATAATCCCTCAAGATTATAGCCGAATAATTTTTTCGGGCTCACTATCCCAAAACCTAATTGGTTTTCTCTTAGGTTCACCAATCACAACCTTCACAATCCTTAGTTAAGGCAATACAAA
Source organism: Cocos nucifera (assembly GCA_006176705.1). Classification (NCBI taxonomy): domain Eukaryota; kingdom Viridiplantae; phylum Streptophyta; class Magnoliopsida; order Arecales; family Arecaceae; genus Cocos; species Cocos nucifera. The sequence goes on along the minus strand of QRFJ01001167.1, from coordinate 267,630 downwards.
CCAATAAATGGAAAGTTAAAGCCTAAGCCCCTAGTTTCAGCCCCTATTGAAACATAGTACAAGAAGAGGAAAAAGAAATTTTTACAACATGAAATGCTCGTTAAATTGAGCTAAAATGTTGTCGATGCAATTGGTTAGTTGCCTCCTTAATTGTTGGGAGTGATTACACTTGAGGATGCTTTAATGCTTTAGAAAGATTTGATTGAGAAGATTTGCTCATTGAAAAATTGTGCATTTTCTCTCTTTTCTTTCTTATTGAAAGAGTATTGCTTCTTCTCTTTTATATCTAGACCATTCTCACCATGCTTGAAATGATTAGAGTCCATATGAAGCTTGAATCTAACCATTGGAGGTGAGAACTAGCCGTTGGAGATGGAAAAAGAAAGTCTGAAACTATCCATTGAAAAATTGTTGCCATGTTTTGAGACCTCTCAGTTTATCTCGAGATGTCTTGCCTAACTTTGAGACCTCTTGATTTGACTAGGAGATGTCTCATTCTTAGATGCTCGAAAATCAGCTGTCTAAAAAAAATCTACCCCCTGAGATCGAGTCCTCTAGCTTTCGATAGAGATGTCTCGCCCGACTTCAAGATCTATCGAGAATTCTTTAAGACATGTTGGCCTTAGAGGACAAAAATGATATTTCTATTTTTTGAGATGGCGATATCTCGAGTTCAACTTGAGACTTCTCAAAACTATGCTAGAATCCTTGGCTGAACCTATGAACATGCTAGTTACTGTAGAGCTCTCTATGAAAGGTTCAAAGGGCTCAATGCTTACTATGGAGTGGACTTCTTCTAAGAGAAATCTTTTGGAAAGAAGAAGAAGACTGCGAAAAAGTAGAAGGTAGAAGATGGGAAGAAGAAAAAGGTAGAGTCAAAGAAGAAGGCTACTGACAAGGAAAAATATTTTCTTTGCAACAACGACAACCACTGGAAGTGGAACTGCCCTCTATACCAAGCCAGCTTGAAGAAGAAGGAGGTAGGTCCTTCTGAAGGTATGCTCGTTATAGATTCTAATCTTACAATTTCTTCTGCATCCAGTTGGATGCTTGACTCTGGTTCTAATGCTCACCAATGCACTTCTATGCAGTGTCTTAAGGATAGCAGGAGACTGAGGGATGGTGAGATGATCCTACACATCAGGAATGGACCTAGAGTTGATGCTATAGTCATGAAAACCTATCCTTTCGACTACCGCTAGGATTAAATTTAGTACTTAGGGACTATTTTTATGTGCTTGGAGTAAGCAAAAATTTGATTTCTATTTCATATTTAGCACAGGAAGGCTATGTAATTAGTTTTCTTAAGAACTATTATAATATTCTTTATGAAATAAATAAAATTGCAAGTGGTTTCCTTATAAATGGTCTCTATGAGTTACATATTGATGTTTCTATTTTTAATATCGAGCAAAACATGAATACCATAGGATCAAAGTGACCTAAGGATAGTCTAATTGATAGGTATCTTTGGCAGCTTAGGCTAGGTCATATAGCTGAAGATAGGGATAACAAATTGAAGAAATTCGATCTATCGAGTTCGTTGACTTTTAAGTCATATCCGATTTATGAATCATGTCTTCATGAAAAAATGATTAAGCTTTCTTTCGTAGGACATGGAAAAAGGGCCACAGACCTACTTGCCCTAGTACACATAGAAGTGTGCGGCCCATTTGATGTGCCGATCAGAAGCAATTACGTCTGCTTCATCATCTTTACCGATAATCTATCTCAGTACGGATATGTATATTTGATGCAATATAAGTCTGAAGCCTTTGAAAGATTCAAGAAATTCAAACATGAAGTAGAAAAATAAATAAAAAAATTCATTAAGATTCTTTGATCAGATTGAGGAGGTGAATACCTTAGTCAGAAATTTGTAGACTATCTTAGTTAGAAATTCATAGGCTATCTTAAGAACAATGGCATAGTCTCATAATGGACTCCATCTGGAACACCTCAACTCAATAGGATTTCAGAATGGAGAAACCAGATCTTATTAGATATGGTCCAGTCCATGATGAGTTTCATGGACCTTCCTGAGTTTCTTTGGGGACATAGTCCGATGATCGCTATGTATTTACTGAATAGGGTTTCCTTTAAAATCGTTCCTATCACATCATATGAGATATAGCATGGCAAGAAAATAAGTTTGAGTCATCTCAAAATTTGGGGTTGTCCGACTCATGTCAAGAGACAACAGGCGGACAAATTAGTTTCTAGGTCCTTTAGAACTCGATTTATAGGATATCCTAAAGAATTCTTAGGATATTATTTCTATCTTTCAGAAGATCACAACGTGATTGTAAGTTCACATGCCATTTTTCTTGAAAAATAGTTTATTCAAGATGGTGGCATCAGGAGATAGATAAGGCTTGAGAAGAAAGTCTCCAGCTGAGCAACGAGATAAAGAACCTGAGGAACCTAATTAGTTAGAGCCGACCCAGACACTACCTCTTCCACCTCGTAGATAAATAGGATTTTTTGTCCTTCTGAAATGTACTTGGGTACTATTCTAGAGGATATAGAGAAAATATTTCTCACGAAAAATGAGGTTCATGGTGATGATCCCAAAACCTATGATGAGGCGATATCAGATATCAACTCCAAGAAATGGTTAGAGGCTATAAGGTTAGAAATTGATTCAATGCACTCGAACCAAGTCTAGACCTTGGTAGATCCACCCGAAGGTATAGTACCTACTAGGTGTAAATAGATCTTCAAGAAAAAGATAGGTGCCGATGGAAATGTAGAGACATTCAAAGCAAGGCTTGTAGCGAAAAGGTATAGTTAGCACGAAGGCATTGATTATTAGAATACTTTTTTGCCAATAGCCATGCTCAAATTTATCTACATATTGCTTGCTATTGCAGCCTATTTCAATTATGAAATATGGCAGACGGACATGAAAATTATTAGATGTGTGCCCTAGAAGTCAAATTGGCTAAACACCTATAATACACTTCTAAGGACAATTTTATAATTTTGACTATAAATTAATAAAAAAATTATTTTCTATCATAGTGTGTATTTGAAGTATCTGTGATACATCCTTTGAGTTAATGGTAATGATAATTCATATTTTCAAGAGTTGAAAATTTGAGACATGAATTTTCATAATTAACTCAGAAACAGCTCCCAACCATAGGATCATCACGAGGATGGTGATTGATCTAGAAGGTTGGTGTATGATTGCTTTCTTAGGATAGATGTGTCTTGAGTCAATGGTGTGGAGATACTGGAGCAAGAGTATAGGTACTCGTTAGAGAATGAGGACACTGAGCGTGACCACCTTGAGCAGTCATAAGAAAGTCTACCTTCTCATTAATGACTGGCTCGATGCTGCAGTGGTGTGTCTGGTTCTTTGATCTGAGATGCATCGATAGTTCACCTTGAGGATATTCTAGTTTGACTATACCATAACTCAGTCTTCTCACCATTTGAAATCCTGAGGTATATGTTTGCTATAGCATGTTCATTATAGGAATTGGATTGCACTAATAGAGGATCTATCTACCTCGGTAGATGAAGAGTAGCCCTATAATAATCATGAGATTGAGTTCTTAAGCCTATGGCCATAGTAGAGTAAAGATGATAGAAAGAGTTTCTATTAAGATTTCCTATTAGACTCGAATCGAATGATTAATTCATATGACAAATGTTGGGTTAGATGAGTTCACCTTAACCCTAATCCTATTAAGGCTCAAGAAAGAAAAACCCAATCACATAGGTAGCTGCATCGAGAGGTTCACTTTCTATTCTAATGGATTGCCACCATATACTATTAGGTATCACTGGTGGATTTTGAAAGTAATTATAATGATTTTGATGATTAATCATTCTAATTGTATAAATTAGAAAAGCTCTAATCCATCGAAAGATATTTTGATGATGTCGATGATGAAGATCAGGACATGTCTCATTATCATATAGAATTGAACCTAACCAAATTGCACAAATAAAAGTTTGGATCTGGATGTCATCAATTAAACTAACCCAATTTGATTGATTTGGATTAGATCCAATCAGGTTCAAGATAATCATTCTAGCACATGATTGAGCCTGACTTTCTCCTTCTGTAATCTTTCTGATTCATCACAACTGAGTCAAATTTGATTTGACTCATTCTTATATTTTGAATGGATTTATTTCTATTTAACTGGAATAAGTCCAGATCAAATTAATTATAGAAATTAAATCCATTCATAATGAAATTGGACTAGGGTTAAAAGTTGACCTAATTGAGAGAATTGAGGGTCACCTGATCAAAAACTTTTAGAAAATATTTTGGAAATCCTTTTGATCTGATTTTTGGATATATGATAGTGATGAGTCATATATTGGGTGTACCAAATTTTGTGATTTTTGAAGATGTCTAGACTAAGTTTTGATAGAATTTGATTTGGATCAAACTCTTGAGGGAAGAGTCCTAGGCATAGTGGACTCTTCCTTATCTACTCATCATGCCACCCTCTAGATTGATTTTTGACGTCAAAATTAGATGGGATCTAGGGATTTTTATGGAGATCAGGTCTAGGAGTCCCAATGGTCGAATAAATAAAGATTTTGATCAAAGAGGGATTCTAACTTGGCGCTATGCTTTTGTATAAGAACCCTTGCGCCAAGGCTCTTCATGAAAGAAATAATTTTGATACCCAAAGGCTGTCACCCCTTCCATCTTCCATGCCCTCTCTGATCCTCTCTCTTCCCTTCTTCTAAGTGCCAAAGGTTAAAAATAAAGCTAAGAATTAGATCCAATCAAATTTGTGAAGAGTTCAGCATCTACATGATGGTGTTCGTGAGATGGACATGCTGCTTTCAGAAATTCTTTTGAAGGACTTCTAGATCAGATTTAGATCTGATATTTAGAGAAAAGATTTATGAGGAGAAGACATATAGATCCTACCTAAGTGGATATTGGTAGAGGCTAGGTGCGTGTGTGGCTCCTTCCAGAACCTCAGGATAGATCAGGATCATCACAAGGGTAATAGGATTACCCAAAATCAAGGTATAAATTAAATTTGATTTAATTTTATTTTTAATTTAATTTAGAATAATAAGATTAGATTTGAAATATTTTAGATCTAATTATATTCAGAAGAAAAAATTTTTAAAATATATCTCTTGATCTGATCAGATCTGAACGAACCTGATCCGAGAAAATCAGGATTTTTCCTTCAACTGGTATCAGAGCCATTAGGTTCTAAAATTATTTAGATCTAATTTTAAATTTATTTTAATTAAAAATAAAAGTGATTTCAGATGTCACATGAGATGTGATCAGATCTAAAATTAGAAAATTAAAAAAATTAAATGATTTGGATCTAAGATTAGAAGATATGCATGACTAGTTCTTAGAATAGAATAGTTCTATAGAATAGTCTTGCATGTCATTTATTTAATTTGATTAAATCATATTTTAGATCTATTTATTTACTATTTTTTTGATATTATAATTATTATAATAATCTAAAATAATAAAATAAAATTATTTAATTTTTAAATATCATATGAGATATGATTGATGCATGTCTAGACTAGTTGTAGAATAGTTCTACATAATTGTCTAGATTAGAATTTATTTTGATAAGATCAATTTAAATCTAATTTTTTAGATTATTATGAGATAATTTAGATCTAAAAATATGCATGATTGATGATACATGAGATGTATGCAAAATATGCCATGATTAGATCTAATTTGTATATGAGATATATGATATAGATCTAAAACTAGTTTTGTAGTATTGAATGTTCCTGATTAAGGCGTTCCTCTTGGCCGTCCGGTCATAAGAACGAAGAAGGGTTTAAAGGCCCTCTCCTTCCCATTCGATGGGGTGTTCTTATGATGTGTAGGGGTGCTGCGTGTTCGTCCTTAATCAGAAATCCCAAAACTTACTTTCTGCAAAACCCTAGATCCTGAAACCCTAGGATTTATTGTGCATATTTTGTTTATGAACCCAACTTAATTAAGAATTAAGATTTATGGAAATATTAATTAGGTCTAAAATTGAGAATTTTTAGATCTAAGACATATTCATAATACTGGGTTCGGGCTTGGGTAGCTCAATTAGGTCTAAGCGGTTGATCAAACCGAATCAAGAGTTGGTTAGATGGGATCAACAATGCTTAAATTGACCAGCCTAATAGGATTAAGTCTGGGTCAAGATCGAGTCACGATCAATCAAGCAAGACCTAATTAGGCTCAGAGGTTAGAGTCTGGATTGTAGGCTAACCCAATTGGTTCTGACTCAACAATTTGGTGTCTAAGGTAAGTTTGGCACATACGACCGACTGGTTTTTAATTGGAAGCTACTCGACCTGAATGCGTTCTTGTACGAGTTAATGGCATATTCCTTCCACCGGTCTCACTTACCTGGCCATATCTGTTGACACAGTTCTGATCTGAGGTGGTCAATAATCCGAGCTAACCCATGCCACTAGGTTAGTCATAATTGTTATGACTAAGCCAAGTCTAGTTTAATGAGACCTGAATCAATTCTCCCTAAGAAAAGATTAAGTCTGAGGTCTTCCACCATTGTAGATGTGCGGGCCCTTCCCGGGGTTGATTGTTCTCGGCTGGATACAGTGGCTCAGTTGCACCGGGAAAAGATGCAACCATGTCTATTAGGCATTGGATGCTATGGGCTGGAGGATGAGTTGGGCTCAATATTCTGGATACGGTGAGAGACTCCAATTAGGAACCCAGTCTATGCAAATGGTGGGTCTGACTTAACTAAGGAGTGGATCAATATTTCGGATACGGTGAGATTCATGAATTAGAGACCAAGTTTGGGTGCACCATGATTAGAGAATCATTGAACAAGAGTTGTTCACTCATTGGCTAACCCATCACCAATAACTGTTAGGTGAGGTGATGAGTCAGTTGGTGAGACCGCACCACCCACTAGAAATCATTAATCAATCGTGGAGATTTTCGCATCTCTACAGAGGGAGTGTAGGGATCCGAGAAAATAGTGGGAGCTAATTTGTTTAAAAATAAAATCCTAAATAAATTGGTCAAGTCAAAATTACAGTATCTAACTAGAATCTTTGACTCTCTACAGGAAAATGTCTGCGTCCAACCCATTGGCACGTATCCTAGGACACACATAGACTGACTGGACCCAATTATAAAGATTGGCTCAGGAAACTACAAAATTATTTTGGGTTCTGAGAAGTTAACCCATGTTTTGGACCAGGACCCTCCCACCTTACCAGCCGTCCATCCACTGAACAGAGAGCGTCTCTGGAAAAATGGATTGACGAAGATAATAAGGCCAGATATTACATGTTGGGCTCGATGTCTGATGAGCTCCAGCGCCAACATGAAGATATCGGGACTGCTCGCCAAATGTTGGCTCACCTGCAGGAGATGTTTGGTGAACAGAGTCGCGCAGCCAAATATCAAGTCACGAAAATGACTTTTTAAGGCTAAGATGCGTGATGGGCAGTCAGTCCAAGATCACTGTCTGACATGATGATCAAGGACATGGAAGAGCTTGAGAAGCTCGGTGTGAAGTTAGGACTTGGATCTGCAGAATGATATTATTCTGCAATCCTTGACTGATGCATATGGGCAATTCATCATGAATTACCACATGCATAAACTTCAAAATTCCTTGGCCGAATTAATGAATATGCTGGTTACCGCTGAGCTTTCTATGAAAGGTTCTAAAGGCTCAGTTCTTGCTATGGAACGGACTTCTTCCAAAAGAAAGTCTTATGGAAAGAAAAAGAAGTCTGTGAAAAAGCAGAAAGGTGGAAGGATCAAAGAAGAAGAAGGCAGAGCCGAAGAAGAAAGGCCGATGGCAAAGGAAAGTGTTTTCCATTGCAACAGCGACGGCCATTGGAAGCGGAACTGCCCTACTTACCTGGCCACCCTGAAGAACAAGAAGGAAGGTCCTTCTGGAGGTATGCTCGTTATTGAGTCTAACCTTACGGTTTCTTCTGCATCCAGTTGGGTGCTTGACTCTGGTTCTAGTGCTCATCTCTGTGCACTTCTATGCAGGGTCTTGAGGATAGCAGGAGGCTGAGGGATGGAGACATGATCCTACGCATCGGTAATGGAGCAAGAGTTGCTGCAGTAGCCGTGGGAACATACCCTCTTCGATTACCATCTGGTTTAGACTTAGTTTTAAAGACTGTTATTATGTGCCTGCAGCTAGCAGGAATTTGATTTCTGTTTCATGCTTAGCACAAGAAGGCTATGTGATTACCTTCTTTAAGGACCATTGTAACATTCTTTATGAAAGAAATAAAATTGCAAATGGTTTTTTTATTAATGGTCTTTATCAGCTACATATTGATGTACCTATTCTAACTATCGAGCAAAACGTGAATGCCAAACGACCTAGGGATAGTCCAAATGATAGATATCTATGGCACCTGAGATTAGGTCATATAGCAGAAGATAGGATCAACAAATTGGAGAAAAATGGGCTATTGAGTCCATTGACTTTTGAGTCATATCCAACTTGTGAATCTTGTCTTCAAGGCAAAATGACTAAACTCCCTTTTGTTGGACATGGGGAGAGGGCCACAGATCTCCTTGCCCTAGTACATACTGATGTGTGCGGCCCATTTGATGTGCCGGCTAGAGGCAATTTTGTCTACTTCATTACCTTTACCGATGATCTGTCTAGGTATGGGTATGTGTATCTTATGAGACACAAGTCTGAAGCTTTTGAAAAGTTCAAAGAATTCAGACATGAAGTAGAAAAACAAACTGAAAAACCCATTAAGGTTCTTCGATCAGATCGAGGAGGTGAATACCTTAGCCGGGAAAAATTCCTAGACTATCTTAAGGAAAATGGCATAGTCTCTCAATGGACTCCACCAGGAACACCTCAACTCAACGGGGTTTCAGAATGGAGAAATCGGACTCTATTGGATATGGTTCGATCCATGATGAGCTTCACAGACCTCCCTGATTTTCTTTGGGGACATTCATTATTGTTAACTTCAATCTATCTACTGAATAGGGTTTCCCTCTAAAACCGTTCCTACCACACCGTATGAGATATGGCACGGTAAGAAACCAAGTCTGAGTCATCTCAGAATTTGGGGTTGTCCGGCTCATGTCAAAAGACAACAAGCGGACAAGTTAGAGTTTAGGTCCTTTAGAGCTCGATTCATAGGATATCCTAAAGAGTCATTAGGATACTATTTCTACATTCCAGAAGACCACAATGTGATTGTGAGTCGACATGCCATCTTTCTTGAAAAATAGTTTATTCAAGATAGCGGCATTGGAAAGCAGATTAAGCTTGATGAGAAAGTCTCACAAGTAGAACGAGCTAAGGACCAAGTTGGAACCAAATCAGGTTGAGCCAATAAGAACACTACCTCCTCCACCTCGTAGATCGGAAAAAGAGTTTCCCATCCCCCTGAAAGATACTTAGGTATTATTTCAGAGGATGTAGAGAAAATGTTCCTCATAGGTAATGGTGCTCATGGTGATGATCCCAAAACCTACAACGAGGCGATATCAGATATCGACTCCGAGAAATGGCTTAGAGGCAATGAAGTCAGAAATTGACTCGATGCACTCAAACCAAGTCTGGACCTTGGTAGATCCACCAGAAGGTATAGTACCTATTGGGTGTAAATGGATCTTCAAGAGAAAGATTGGTGCAGATGGGAATGTGGAGACATTCAAGGCTAGACTAGGTGGCAAAAGGTTATAGTCAACGTGCGAAGGCATTGACTATCAGGATACCTTTTTCCCAGTAGGCTATGCTAAAATCCATCCGCACATTGCTTGCCGTTGCAGCCTATTTCGATTATGAAATATGGCAAATGGACGTGAAAACGGCATTCTTAAATGGATATCTTGAGGAAGATATCTATATGGAACAGCCGCTAGGTTTCACATCCAGTGATACTGATCACAAGGTTTGCAAGCTGCAAAGGTCCATATATGGACTTAAGCAAGCATCTCGGAGCTGGAACACTCGTTTCAATGATGTGATCAAAAAGTTTGGTTTCATCAAAAATGAAGAGGAACCATGTGTTTTCAAAAAGGGTCAGTGGGAGCGCTGTTGTCTTCCTCGTATTGTACGTGGATGACATCCTCCTTATTGGGAATGATATTCCCATGTTGACATCAGTCAAAATGTGGTTGTCCAAGGAATTCTCCATGAAAGACCTAGGTGAAGCATCCTTTATTCTAGGAATTAAGGTCTATAGGGATAGACCGAATAGGATGCTAGGACTTTTCACAGAAGATGTACATAGAGGAAGTACTAAAGAGGTTTAGTATGGAAAACTCTAAGAGGGGATTAATACCCTTCAGACATGGTATTCATCTTTCCAAGAAGATGTGCCCCAGCACACCTGAGGAAATAGAACGCATGAGCAAGATCCCTTATGCTTCTGCAATAGGGAGCCTCATGTATGCCATGCTATGTACACGACCTGATATAGCCCATGCTGTGAGTGTCACAAGCAGATATCAGTCAAATCCAGGTGAAGAACACTGGACTTCTGTGAAATGTATCCTTAAGTACTTGAGAAGAACTAAGGATATGATGTTGGTCTTTGGTAATGGAGAACTCCAAGTCCAGGGATACACAGACTCGGATTTCATGTCCGATATAGATGATCGAAAGTCGACATCTGGAAGTCTGTTTGTGTGCAATGGTGGTGCTGTCAGCTGGAAGAGTTCCAAGCAAACTGTGATAGCAGATTCCACCATGGAAGCAGAATATATCGCATCAGAGGCTGCAAAGGAAGCATTCTGGTACAAGAAGTTTGCTGCAGAAATCGGAGTAATGCCATCAGATGCCATTCCTCTATACTGCGACAACAATGGCGCCATAGCCCTTGCTAAGGAGCCGAGGTCTCACCAGAAATCCAAGCACATTGAGCGGCGATACCATCTCATCCGCGATTACCTTCGAGAAGGGTTACGTCGAGGTCAAGAGAGTCAACTCCGCAGATAATGTGGCAGACCCACTTACAAAGCCGTTGGGCCAGCAGAAGATCGAAGCCCACCTTGAGAAGATGGGACTTAGACTTGTAGCCAATTGGCTTTAGGACAAGTGGGAGATTGTTAGATATATGTGCCCTAGAAGCCAGAATTGGCTGACACTTGTAATACACTTCTAGGGGCAAAATTTTATAATTTTGACTATAAATTAATAAAATGGATTATTTTCTATCACATATGTGTATTTAGTGTCTGTGATACATCCTTTGAGTTAATGGTAATGATAATTCATATTTTCAAGAGTTGAAAATTTAAGACATGAATAATCATTATTAACTCATAAACAGCTCCCGACCATAGGATCATCACGAGGATGGTGATTGATCCGGAAGGTTGGTGTACGAATCGCTTCTCTTTAGTAGATGAGTCTTGAGTCTACGGTGTGGAGACACCGGAGCGAGAGTACAGGTACTCGTTAGAGAACGAGGGCACTGAGCGTGACCACCTCGAGTAGTCATTAGGAAGTCTACCTTCTCGTCAATGACTGACTCGATGCTGCAGTAGTGTGTCTGGTTCTTTGACCTGAGATGCATCGGCAGTTCACCTTGAGGGTGTTATAGTTTGACTACACCATTACTCGATCTCCTAGCCATATGGAACCCTGAGGTGTATGTTGGCTATAGCATGTTCATTGTAGGAACTGGATTGCATCAAGATGGGAATCTATCTACCTCGGTGGTAGAGGAGTAGCCCTATGATAATCATGAGAATCAAGTCCAGAAGTCCATGGCCATGGTAGAGTGAAATAATAGAAAGAGTTTCTATTTAGATTTTCACATTGGACTCGAATCGAATGATTACATCATATGACAGAGACTAGGGTTTGACGAGTTCACCTTAACCCTAATCTGATCGGGGCTCAAGATAGAAGAACTTAATCACATAGGTAGCTGCACCAAGAGGTTCGCATTCAGCTCTGATGGGTTGCCACCATATACTGCTAGGTGTCACTGGTGGATTTTGGGAGCAATTAGAATGATTTAGATGATCGATCATTCTAGCTGTATCGAATCAGAAGAGTTCTGATCCATCGAAAGGAGTTTCGATGATGTCGATGATAGAGACCATGACATATCTCATTACCATATAGAATTGAACCTAACTAGATCATATAAATAAGGGTTTGGGTTTAGATGTCATCAATTGAGCTATCCAGTTTGATTGATTTGGATTAGATCCAATCAGGTTCAAGGTAATCGTGCTAGCACATGATTGAGCCTGACTTTCTCCTTCTATAATCTTTCTGATTTATCACAACTGAGTCAAATTTCGTTTGACTCATTCTTATATTTTGAATGTATTTATTTTTATCTAACTAGAATAAGTCCAAATTAGATTAATTATAGAAATTAAATCCATTCATAGTCAAATTGGACTAGGGTCAAAAGTTGAACTAATTAAGAGAATTGAGGGCCACCTGATCAGAGGCTTCTAAAAAATTCTCTAAAAATTTTTTTGATCTATTTTTTGGATATGTGATAGGGCATGAGTCGTACATTGGGTATACCAAATTTTGTGACTTTTAGAGATGTCTAGATTGAGTTTTGATAGAGTTTTATTTGGATTAAACTTTTAAGGGAAGAGTCCTAGGCACAGTGGACTCTTTCTTATCTACTCATGCTGCCACCTTCCAAATTGATTTTTGCCATGAAAATTAGGTGAAATCTAGGGATTTTCATGGAGATTAGGTCCAGGAGTCCCAATCATCGAATAAATGAAGATTTTGATCAAAGAGGGACTCTAACTTGGTGCTATGCTTTTGTATAAGAACCCTTACACCAAGGCTCTTCACGAAATAAATAATTTTGATACCGAAAGGCTATCGCCCCTTCCATCTTCCATGCCCTCTTAGATCCTTTCTCTCCCCTTCTTCTAAGTACCAAAGGTTGGAAATAAAGCTAAGAAGAAGATATAATCAAATTTATGAAGAGTTCAGCATCTACGTGATGGTGTTCGTGAGATGGACATGTTGCTTTCAGAAATTCCTTTGAAGCACTTTCAGATTAGATTTAGATTTGATATTTAAAGAAAATATTCATGAGGAGAAGACATCTAGATCTTGCCTGAGTGGATATCGATAGAGGACAGGCGCATGCATGGCTCCTTCTAGAACCTCAGGATAGATCAAGATCTTCATAGGATAATCTGATTATCCAAAATACAAGGTATAAAATTAATTAGATTTAATTTTATTTTTAATCTTAATATCAGATCTTTAGAATTAGATCCAAGATATCTCAGATCTGATTAGGATCTTAGAAAAAAAAAATTTCTTTAGATCCAATCAGATATAAACGATCCTATGTCGGGAAATAGGGTTTTTCTTCAAAAATAGCATTCTTAAATACATATCTTGAGAAAGATATCTATATGAAATAGCCATTTAGTTTCACATCCAGTGATAGTGATCACAAAGTATGTAAGCTACAAGGATTCGTATATGCACTTCAGTAAGCATTTTGGAGTTGGAATGCTCGTTTTAATGATGTAATCAAATCATTTGGTTTCATCAAAAATGAGGAAGAGCCTTATATTTTCAAAAAGGTCAGTGAGAGTGCTGTTGTCTTCCTCGTACTGTACGTGAATGACATCCTCCTAATTAGGAACGATATTTTCATGTTAACTATAGTTAAAATGTGGTTGTTTAAGAAAATCTCTATGAAAGACTTAGGAGAGGCATCCTTTATTCTAAAAATTAAAGTCTATAGGAATAGACCGAATAGGATGCTGAGTCTCTCATAGAAGATGCGTATAGAGTGTAGGAACTAGATTTAGAGTTTCATGGATAGATGTTGAAACTTTTTTAAGATCAGATAGTGGAAGAATTAAATAAATTAAATATTTATTTAAATAAATATGTAAACACCTAGATCTTAGATCTATTACATGATCAAGGCATGATATTAAATTAGAAATTAAAAACATAAAGGGGAAGGAAAGGTTGATCACATCAACCTAGATCTACATTACATCTAATGCAGGTATGAAATCAATAGATCAGATCTATTACCTATGCAAGTTAGATGTTCTAACTTGCTGATCCAGACTTGAGGATGAAGTCACGAGCCACATATGCATCTGACCTTTAGGAGTCGTCCACACGAGCCTACGAACTCTGATCTAAAGTCCGATATAGAAAATCAGCACAGCATGCTAGTACCATGCTGATCCTTCTTTGACGCTCGATCCGATGCTTTCTTCTTCATAACTTGAACTCTCCAAAAGATGAGAAGGAAGAGGAGAGTTTTCTAATCTGAGACTCTCTCAGAAAAAACTCAAAAGAAGGAGGAGAGATGAAGAATAAAATATCCCTAGAAAAAGATCCTCTTCTTCTTCTCTTTTCTCTCACCTAGACACCTAGTTTGGTGCCTATGGAACCCCCACACCCAAGGATCCTATTTCTTTGATTTTTGCACACCCCAAAACTCTCCCAAAGCTCTATATTTTATGAAAAAATCAGGCCAAAATTCATCCAAAATTTATAGAAAAAGAAGAGTCCTTCTCTAGGTCAAAAACTAGACAAGGCAGGACTAGATTTGGCAAGTAGTTGGGGTGCCCAATTCTTGGGTGCCCCTCCTCTAATTTTTTTTTTATAAATCTGGCAAGGGAGAATGCATAAAATTCTTCTTTCTCATCATAGAAATAGTGAAGAAAAAATAGGAGAGGGGGTGGCACACAAGGGAGAGAAGATTTGGTCAATAAGGATTCTATCTCATAGAATCCTAAAGCAAAATTAACTCTCCTTTTGACCTGGTCTTCCAACAAATTGCCTTATGAGACAAGGAGGGAGAGAGGGGCATGTATGATGATCAGGGAGAGGAGATCTCACACACAAAATAAAAAAAATGGTAGTGGGGGGCATGGGCTAAGGTGGCGTAAGGTTAGGGAGTCCTAGTCACACTAGGACTCTTGTTTTGACTTAATCAAATAAGGTCTTTTAACCAAATAAAATTAAGAGTAAACCAACTCAATTAAATAAAACCCTAATCAATTTAAAGGCTTAATTAAATTAGATTAAATTAGATTTAGTTTTGATTTAATTTTCTAATTAAATTAGAAAATATGGTTGACCCGAGTTCTAGTTAGACTAGGACTAGTTCTTCGTTGCACTTGGCTTATCCAATAAGTCAATTGAACTTGATCCAATTAAGTCCAAACTAAATATAATTAAATTATATTTAATTAGACTTAATCTCATCCCTCTATCTTAATTAAATTAAGCCAATTAGCAATTTAATTGCTAATCAATCCTCCTACAATACTTGCACTAGGTTAAACACCAATCGTATTGATTATTTAATCCTAGAACGATTCTTAATCGTTGATCAACCATCCGATCAGATCGTGATCTGTAATATGTGTGACCTCATAGATCCGAACCTAAGTCGATAGCACTAAAATAAATTTTTATATCAATAGAAGTGACCATCTAGGAATGGTACCCAATGGCCGAATAGGTCGAATATGTAGAACAACACATCCTTAGAACCCATGCGGATATAGTTTCCATATAATTCATCCTCTTGACCAAAATGCTCGTAGGACACCTCGGAGTTCAATTGTCAACTCTGACCAAGTTGTCCATATTGTATTTCAAAATATCAAATCTATATAATGGATTACCCTGGCCAAGATTTTGCTATATTGAAATATAGTGATACATTCTTCAACTCTTGGAGTGGTCAATCCCATCTTGATCACACTTTGACTTTGCTAGACTTGACTATGCTTAAAAGCTGATAAGCATCATAAATTCATCAATAAAAGTATTAATTTATTAATTAATTTATATTAATTTTTAAGAATTATTAATTAATTTATATATAATTTTTAAAAAATTCATATTTTTATTAAATAAAAAATTAATTAAAAAATAATAAAAATAAAAAATAAAATAAAATTTTATTATCAATGGAAAGAGCTCATTTTTTTGATCATAACAAAATAAATTTCAAGTAAAATGAAGCTAAAATGGAAAAGATATGAATTTTTAAAGATCTAAAATAAATAAAAATTAAATAAAAAAAGAATGGCTCAGCCGGCTTCATAAGCCAAGCCACCAAGCCAAGCCAAGCCATCAAAGCCGACTTAGCCATTTAAGCCATCAGTCCATCCATGATTCAGGCATGGACCACCAGCTCAACAGAAATCGACGAATCAGAGATTGCCACGTGGCGAACCTAGACCCTTAAAGGGTCCATAGAAATTTATCGCGGCTCATAGGGTATTTTGATCTTTTCACCTAGCAACAAGAGCACTGATTGGCTATGGTGTATGGTGCAGCCGGTCCATGCAGTCCATGGGAATAGTAATTGCGTGATCGGATGGCTGCGGTTGATTGCGGTCAAGATCGGATGGCGGTGGTTATTTTCGGGTTTGATTCAAATTCTATCAGCGATCTGGCACGATCCGATGGCCAGAAAACCAAGTGATGAAGATCCAACGATCCAGAATACTCCCAACGATCCACGCGTCCATGGGAACAGTAATTGCGCGATTGAATGGCTGCGGTTGATTGCGGTCAAGATCGGATGGCGGTGGTTATTTCCATGTTTGATTCAAATTCTATCAGCGATCTGGCACAATCTGTTGGCCAAAAAACCAAGTAATGAAGATCCAATAGTCCAAAATACTCCCGACAATGATCAGGACTCCCGAAGCATGATTTGCGGCCAGATTTCATCTATCAATGCGCGATTGGATGGTCAGAATTTAATCCGACCCGATCTGGGCTGATATGCATCCGATTTTGATGATTTTTAGATCGTTGGATTCCTATTGAATGGCCAAATTTCACCAGGCTTACCAGAGTCGTATCAGAGTTGTTTTGATTCAAATTTTATTCAAATTTATTTATATTTTGATGATTACAAAGGCTATTAGTCCCACATTGCCCTTAAAAAAAATATCCAGCCCTCCTAGCTCTATAAAAGGGATCCCAAGCCTCCATAAATCAACATCTCC
The DNA here is from genome assembly GCA_006176705.1 of Cocos nucifera. Classification (NCBI taxonomy): domain Eukaryota; kingdom Viridiplantae; phylum Streptophyta; class Magnoliopsida; order Arecales; family Arecaceae; genus Cocos; species Cocos nucifera. The sequence goes on along the minus strand of QRFJ01001167.1, from coordinate 250,673 downwards.
GATCAAGGTGAAGCTTTGGTATAGGGCTAAGCCAGGCTATGGGTTAAAGAATGCTTCGAAGCAACGAGTGCTGAGAAGAAGAGCCAAGCTTCTACACCATCTTTCTGCCAATGCCGATCCAAGATTAGAGATCAGGCTATTTTATTCTTTTTAAATTTCATGTATTTAAATTTTAAAATTTTAATTAATAAAAATTTTATTTTTGCACTTTAATTTCTTACTTTTTATTTTTATTGTAATTTAATTTCTGTACTTTAAATTATTGCTTTGCAAGTAGATGCTAAGATCTAACTAGTAGATCTTAGTACCAATTTTAAATTCTTGCAACTTTTAATTTTCACTTTTTATTTTTCGACTTTATTTTTGATCCCAAAACTCTTCTCTTTTTCTTTTCAAAAATCAAAGTTTTCAAATCTAAAAATACTACCTTCCCTGTGGATTCGATCCAACTCACTGCTATCTACGTATTTTCAATGATTTTAAGAAGTCGGATTAAACTGATAAACATGATGTCTTAACGACAACATCGCGTTCCTATCAAGTTTTTGGTGCCATTGCCGGTGATTATTTTTGATTTTTGATTTTGATTTCTTTGATTTATTTTAAATAAATTATAAATAATTTTGATAAATGTATCCTATCAAGTTTTTGATGCCGTTGTCAAAGAATGTTTTTGATTTTTGATTTTGATTTCTTTGATTTATTAAAAATAATTTCGACAAACGCACCAAGTTTTTGGCGTCGTTGCCGAGGAAGGCACGGACATTAAATTTTTGATCTCTTTGATCTTTCTATAAATAAACTGTAAATAAAATTTTTATTGCTTCCTAATTTTTTTTTATTATTTTGCAGAAAAAAAGATTAAAGAACAGAAAGAATCAGGAGTTTTGCTTGGTAAGATCAATCCTAACCCTAGTTCTCTTTTCTTTTTATTTTATTTATTTACTTATTTTATTTTTAAATTAATTTTAAAAAAAATATCCATTTAAATCTAATTAAAAGTCCCATAATAAGATTAGAAACCTTAACTGCTTAGAGCATGCATCATATTATTTTTATTTTTATTTTTATTTTTATTTTATTTTTTTTGGTGATTGCTGGAGGCAAGGTAAGTCTTTCAGAATTTAATTAGTTGCATGCATCTAGTTTAAATTGCATAGAACTCTTTAATTAAAAATTTTTTGTGCATATTCATATTAAATCAAATTAAGGGCATAACCCAATTAAACAAGATAAGATGGGAATTTGATCATCCTTCCTTGGCCCACAAATAACCAACCAAAATTCTGCATTGACCTAAGCCTTTAATTTTAAAATCAATTAGACATCAACCCTAGGAACTCGAGCTCAATAGGACAAGGAATCCTAAGAGTTGAACCAGGTTAGGATAAGTCAATTTGACTGGTGTCTAAGAAAGTGGTTCAGGGACGACTGGATCCGAAGGAAGGTGGTTTCTAATTGATTCCATTCGCTTACCTGGCCAAGCATAATTGGTGTCTAAGGCAAGCAACGGGGGACTCCCACCGACCTTACACTTACCTGGCCAGTTGATTGGCTAATCCTATACTTGGAGGGCTTGAAGGTGACCTTGACAGTTAGGAGCTGTCTAGATCTAGGATAACCTCTAGTCAGGATTGATTGACCAACTTGATTGCTAACCAACATTAAATCTAATTAAACCTAATTCTTCTCTTTCTTCTTAGTTCTAGGACTCCTTAGGACCTCTTCTTTAGAACTCTTCTTTCTTTCTTCTCCTTACTCCTCTAAAAATTAAAATATAAAAAAAAATTAAATTAAAACTAAAAACTAAAAAATATTAAAAATGATAATTAAATTAAATTAAATTAAATTAAAATTAATAAATAAAATAATTAAAAAAATTAAAATTTTAATATAATAAAATAATAAAAAAAATTAAAAAAAATAATAATAAAAATCTAAAATTTTTTTTTGAACCATACATTAGGGTTACACTAATATATGCATGGTAGGAAATCGCTTTTTCTGATTTAGTTGAACTTAATTGAATGGTTGATTCACATTAAACATAATAATGGCTAATATAAACCTAATAGTCCAAAAATTAGATAAAGTTGACCTTCTTGCTCAGAAAATAGATCAACTCCTAATCCTAGGTCAACAATCTCCTGCACAATTCACATCATCTTCTAATTATCAGGAGATTTATTCAATCTGTGCTAGCCCGACCCATCATGTGAGTAAAAATTCTATGACTGCACAGTTTTCATATTTTATCCAAGAACAAGTTCAAGCTACTCAAGGATACTCCAAATTGATTAATGACCTATTTTCAAATTCATATAATTCAGATTGGAGTAACTTTAATTTTTCTTGGACATCCCAATAGACTCAGGCTCAGACCCAAATTTTACTTGAGCAAAATTATCAAAATAGATCCCAATATCAAAATTATGCCTATAATAATGGTCAGCCTAGTCAGTTTATCCAGCCATCATATTATAATCAGCCCTCATACCCACCTCCTCAATAGACCAATCTAGCTGATGATAGATTTAACCAACTTCAACAATTGATTCTGACTCAACAGCAATCTATCGCTAGACTAGAAGCTCAAATAGGATAATTAGTTGAGTCTAACATGAGGAGAGAACTAGATCAATTACCGAACCTACCAATTTCAAACAACCCACCTAATATCCACCAATCACCTGGACCAAGTTATCAATTTAATGTCTCACCTAAGAATCCTCAATTTGAGAATACCAAAGTAACTCCTGAACTTAAAAGCTATAGGATTCTTGTGGACCCATACCAAGACTAGGTGAGAGAGGTTAGTACTGATGCTAGTCAAAATAAAAATTTAGAAAAATTGGTTAGTACTGAGACTAACCATATAGAAGAACTCGAGCCAAGAATTAGTATTGATGCTAGTTTTAGTTTAAATGAGATAGAAATAGGGAAAAAAAGAATAGATGATTTACCTGAAACTTATAAACCTAATGTCCTATTCCCTTTAACCCTAGAAGCTGGTTCTTCTTACAAAAATCAAGAGGCATGTAATGAAATATCAATAGAGTTATCTAAGCAAGATCATATTAATTTATCTCCAAAATTAAAACAGCCTTTAGTCATCATTCCAGCACCCATTGAACCAAACGTAACTCCTAAAACTCAAATCATGAGTATTTTAGAAAAACAAATAGGAGAAATTCTTAATAAATATGGGTCTGAGAATGGAATCATAAATTATATCCCTAAAATTAATAATGAATATATCAATAATGGGATTATAAATCAACTTTCTAAGATTGGCAATCCAAAACCATTGAAATTTATCAATCCAATATTCGACACAGGATAATAAGCTACATTGTGTCTGGCTGAAGATGGTAAACTTAGCGCTTATTGGGAGGCAACCCAATATTTAGTTTTTATCTAATTTATCTTTTTAATTTATTTTCTTTTTAGGATAATTTGAATAAGTTGGAGGGAGAGCTTAAATTTTCAAACGCATGTGCTGGACCAAAAATATACTGAGTTAGGTGTATTCTTCCATGTTCTTTATTACACCATTTATTTTTTCTTCTCCATTGAGGACAATGTCGATTAAGTTGGGGGGAGAGAAAAATAAAAATTTTAAAATTTTAAATCCTCAAAAAAATTAGTATTTAGTATTTAGACACCTGATTATGCTTAAGAATTGAATTAAACTAAGTATTTTTAAAAAGAAAATTGATGCACATATTAGAGAATCTATGAGATATTAAGGAATCAAGTATTAAGAAAATTCAATAAAGAGTTAAGTCTAGAACATAAAAAGTTTTTCCTTGGAGCATTTCTAATTATTTCTATTAGCATCAAAGAAAAATCTATTTTTTATAGGCTTGTGTAGGATAACTATACGTTTCTTCATATAAAAATTTATTTTAATAAAATAGTTTTCAATTACTTCTTACTGAGTTACCAGGCCTCTTTACCTAAGCAAGCATTGAGTTTCGTGTCAAGAGGTGGGAAGGGCAAAGAAGCTCATTATAAAGCTAGTCTTAACTCATAGCCTATTTGATTCGAGCTAGTAAGCCCGAGGGGTATTCTATACTTAGTACCCTAAAGCCAACTGGATTGAGAGTCATTGGCCCAAGACTCGCTGCATGGATCAAATAGAAAGCTTAAGGAGTTAAGATACTCAATAGTGGTACAACATTAAAAAAAAAAAAATATTGGTTTCCCATCGAGTAACCAGGTCCCATTGCCTAAGTAAGCAATGATATTCACATCAAAAAATGGATAATATAAAAATAAAAATCAATAAATGAAGGATGGAAGTAGCAATACACTTACCTATATGAAAGTTTAGACAAATCAGAGATAAAGGTAGGATAATTTAGAAAAAGTTCTAAAAAATTTAATATTCTTTACTTAATTTTTTTTATTGATAAGTATTAATACCCCAATGATATGTCTCATTTAAGCTCTACTGAATATCAATGGCCATTTTGAAAATTACTTAGATAAAATTCGAAACTCTATAAAGTTAAAAGGTATTTAAAACTAAATTCTTTCTTTACTCGAGGATGAGCAAAACTTAAGTTGGGGGATGTGATAAGCATCATAAATTCATCAATAAAAGTATTAATTTATTAATTAATTTATATTAATTTTTAAAAATTATTAATCAATTTATGTATAATTTTTGAAAAATTCATATTTTATTAATTAAAAAATTAATTAAAAATAATAAAAATAAAAGAAATAAAATTTTATTATCAATAGAAAGAGATCATTTTTTTTATCACAATAAAATAAATTTTAAGTAAAATGGAGCTAAAACGAAAAAGATATGAATTTTTAAAGATATAAAATAAATAAAAATTAAATAAAAAAAGAAAACGGCTCAGCCAGCTTCGTAAGTTGAGCCACCAAGCCAAGCCAAGCCATCAAAGCTGACTCAACTATTTAAGCCATCAGCTGGTCCATGATCCAGACGTGGACCGCCAGCTCAGCAGAAACCGACGAATCAGAGATTGCCATGTGGCGGACCTAGACCCTTAAAGGGTCCATAGAAATTTATCGTGGCTCATAGGGTATTTTGATCTTTTCACCTAGCGACAAGAGCACTGATTGGCTGCGGTGTATGGTGCGGCCGATCCACGCGGTCCATGGGAACAGTAATTGCGCGATCGGACGACTGCGGTTGATTGCGGTCAAGATCGGATGGCAGTGGTTATTTTCGGGTTTGATTCAAATTCTATCAGCGATCTGGCATGTTCCGATTGCCAGAAAACCAAGTGATGAAGATCCAATGGTCCAGAATACTTTCGATGATGATCAGGACTCTCGAAGCATGATTTGCGGCTAGATTTCATCTATCAACGCACGATCGGACGGTCAGAATTTAATCCGACCTAATCTGGGCTGATATGCATCTGATTTTGATGATTTTTGGATCGTTGGATTCCTATGGCCAAATTTCACCAGGCTTACCAGAGTTATATCAAAGCTATTTTGATTCAAATTTTATTTGAATTTCTTTATATTTTGATGATTACAAAAGGCTATTAGTCCCACATTGCCTTTAGAAAAAAATATCCAGCCCTCCTAGCTCTATAAAAGGGATACCAAGCCTCTAGAAATCAATATCTCCGATCAAGATGAAGCTTTGGTATAGGGCTAAGCCAGGCTATGGGTTAAAGGCTGCTTCAAAGCAACGGGTGTCGAGAGGAAGAGCCGGGCTTCTACACCATCTTTCTGCCAATGCCGATCCAAGATCAGAGATCAGGCTATTTTATTCTTTTTAAATTCCATGTATTTAAATTTTAAAATTTTAATTAATAAAACTTTTACTTTTGCACTTTAATTTCTTGCTTTTTATTTTTATTGCAATTTAATTTCTGCACCTAAATTATTGCTTTGCAAGTAGATGCTAAGATCTAACTAATAGATCTTAGTACCAAGTTTAAATTTCTGCACCTTTTAATTTTCACTTTTTATTTTTTGACTTTATTTTTGATTCCAAAACTCTTCTCTTTTTCTTTTCAAAAATCAAAGATTTCAAATCTAAAAACATTACCTTCCCTATGGATTCGATCCGACTCACTACTATCTATGCATTTTCAATGATTTTAAGAAGTCGGATTAAACTGATAAACACGGTGTCTTAGCGACAACATCGCATTTCTATCAGAAGCCTTTCATTACTGAATTAGAAATTCAGTTAGTCCAATACCAAAGCATAGTGAGTTGCTTGTAGGCCACTGAGATGATCTCAAGTCAAAGAGATACTTATACCTATATCCCATTAGAGATATTCTCAACAGCAGAATGCTCTAGAGTTGGTCACATTCAATGATAATGTACCTATATATCTCACCTATATGCCATACTAGTGTCTCCACACTTCTTGGTTAAGAGGCAACCAACCTATATGGTATACAATGACATATGCTCGATAGATCCTATCATTCTTATTAGCAGTCTATCATTTTATCGTAAACAAATTTAAGGACTAATCGATAAATCCTTTCTTTATCGAAGCTAAATAGTCCTAAGAACTTCATCACAATAATGGAGTTCGTTAGAAGATGAATACTTGTGATGAATAATGCTAAAAATATATTTTATTTATTAATGAATCAATTATAAATATAAAGTAGTTCAACCATCAATAAGCTGATAATTGACTTTGAAACATATTTCTTAACAACTCCCACTTATCCTAAAGCCACTCCGCACAGATTCTAATACCTATCTTTGACTTGTGGTTATCGAACTCCTTTATTGCCAGGGCTTTAGTGAAGGAATTGGCTAGGTTCTTCTTTTCATCGATCTTCTAAAGGTCGACATTACCTCGATCCACAATCTCCCAGACTAGGTAAAAGCGGTGCAGAACGTGCTTCGTTCGCTGGTGTGCCTTCGATTCTTTCGCCAGAGCAATGACGCCAGTGCTGTCATAGTAGAGCAGGACTGGACCATCAAGGGAGGATGCTACTCCAAGCTCGGTGATAAACTTTCTCAACCACACAGCTTCCTTTGCAGCATCTGATGCTACCACGTACTCTACTTCATAAACAAAGTCTACCATAGTATGCTACTTGAAACTCTTCCAGCAGATGGCCCACCATTCAGAGTAAAGATATATCCCGACATGCTTCTGCTATCATCATGGTTAGATTGAAAGTTGGAGTATATAAATCCCATAAGTTTTAGATCTGACTCGCCATAAACCAACCATTGGTCCTTAGTATTTCTCAAAAACTTAAGTATGGCTTTAACCACTTTTTGGTGGTTTTCTCTAGGATCAGATTGGTACCTACTCACTACTCCTAGTGAGTATGCCATATTTGGTCTCATACATGTCATGGCATACATGATAGACCCCACTATCGAAGCATATGGGACTCTACTCATACGCTCTCTCTCTTCAGAAGTTATCGGATAATTCTTCTTAGAGAGAGAAATTTCATGGCCTATCGACAAATAGCCTTTTTTGGAATTTTTCATGTTGAACCTCTTCAGCATAGTATCTATGTATGTGGATGTCTCATCTCATACATGTCATGACGTACATGATAGATCTCACTATCGAAGCATATAGGACTCTACTTATATGCTTTCTCTCTTCAGGAGTTGTTGGACAATCCTTCTTAGAGAGAGAAATTTTATGGCCAATTGGGAGATAGCCTTTTTTGAAATTTTTCATGCTGAACCTCTTCAGCATAGTATCTATGTACGTGGACTACTAAAATCCAAGCATCCTTTTAAATCTATCCCTATAGATCTTCATCCTTGGGATGTAGGATGCTTCACCCAAGTCCTTCATGGAGAACTATGATGACAACCAAACTTTTATTCCCTATAGTGTGGGGATGTCATCCACGTACAAAATAAGAAATACCACCATTGGACCATTTGTCCATTTGTAAATGCGGAGTTCTTCTCCATTCATAGTGAAGCCATACGTTTTGATTACTTTATCAAAATGCATCTTCCAACTTTGATATGTCTGCTTCAATCCATAAATTGATCTCTGAAGCCTACACACCTTGGACTCATCTATGGATGTGAACCTCTCAGGTTATATCACATACACCTCTTTGGTCAACTCTTCATTCAGGAAATCTGTCTTCACATTAATCTGCCAGATCTCATAGTCCAGATGGACAACAATTACAAGCATAATCTGAATGGACATGAGCATTGCCATAGGAGAGAACGTCTCATCATAGTCAATACCATAATAATGATGATATCCCTTGGCAACCAGATGGACTTTATAGGTCTCCACCTTTCCATCTACGCCCCTCTTTCTTTTGAAGATCCATTTACGCCCAATGGATTTAACCCCTTCGAGTGGGTCAATCAATGTCCACACATCATTGACCTTCATGGACTCCATTTTGGATTTCATGGCCTCAAGCCATTTCTTGGAATCAGGTCTCTACATAGCATCCATATAGGTGATTGGATCCTCATCATTTTTATCGAGTTTGATGAGATCACCATCCCGAATCAAGAAATCATAGTATTTGTCCAGCTGATGCAATACTCTAATGGATCCCCTTAATAGTACAGGTACGCTGGGCTTCAGATTTGATCTAATCAAATTTGGTTCTAGTTCAGCTATAGGTGTTGGTTTTTCTACCTATTGAACTTTAAGTTCAACGTTAGCGGCAATAATTCCTTCACCAAGAAATTCTTTTTTCAAAAAGGTTGCCCTAAGGTTGACGAACATCTTTTGTTCATCAGCATGGTAGAAATAGTATCCTTTTATCTTTTTTGGATACCCTATAAATGTGCACTTGTCAGACCTAGGTCCAAGTTTATCTATAACTAATCATTTGACATAAGCCAGGCACCCCCAAATCCTAAGGTATGAAAGTGCTGGCTTACGCCCTATCCATATCTCATATGGAGTCTTAATTACAGACTTACTTGGAATCCTATTTAAAAGATAACAAGTCGATCCGAGTGCATATCCTCAAAAAGATATCGACAAGCTAAAAAAATTCATCATGGATCAGACCATCTCTAACAGAGTCTGATTCCTCCTTTCAGACACACCATTATGCTGTGGTATTTTTGGAGGAGTCCATTAGGAGAGAATCCCATTCTCTCCTAGATATATTAGAAACTCATCGAAAAGTTATTTTCCTTCTCGATCAGACCGAAGAGTTTTAATACTTTTTTCAGTTTGTTTCTCTACTTCACTTCGGAATCGTTTGAACATTTTAAAAGAATCTGACTTATATTTCATCAGATAGATATATCCATATCTAGATAGATCATCTATACAAGTAATGAAGTAGATATATCCATCTTTAGCACTTATGCTCATTGGTCCACATACATTAGTATGTACTAGACCTAAGAGCTCAGTAGCTCTTTCACCTTTTTCAGTAAAAGATGACTTGGTCATTTTATCAAGAATACAGAATTCACATGTTGGAAGTGATTCACAATCACTGACTTCGAGGATTTCCTCTTGAGTTAACCTATCTATCCGATTCTTGTTTATGTGACCTAGCCTACAATATCATAAGTAGATATTTGACACACTATCTAATCTAGGATGCTTGCCGATTGAATAGACTACGTTAATAGGTTGTGATAGCATATACACACTATTATTCAAATGTCCATGGAAAATAGTAACACAATTCATAATGATATTACAAACTTATTTCTTTATTAAAATTTCATAATCATTTTTGGCTAGAAGGCCTACAGAAATGATATTTAAAAAAAAACTAGGATAGAAGTGACAATCACTAAGAACAACGGTATGGGACTCAAATATAAGTTTCAAAATTCCTAAAGCTAGAACTAGAAGTGGTCTTCCATCTTCAACATTCAGGAATCTTTCATCTTGCTTGAATCTTTTACTGACCTACAACCCATACCATGAATTGCAAATATGGTAAGGGCTACCAATATCCAATACCCAGTCAGTAATATCATAAATAAAAAAATTATAATGAGTTATCATATAAATACCTTATCTAGCAATAGCTTGATTCTTTCTCTACCTATTTGGGTCTAGAGGGGCAATGTACTGAGGGCAGTTCCTTTTCCATTGCCCCCAATTCTTGCAAAAGAAGCATTCAGCTTGACTCTTATCAGACTTGATCTTCCAGGTCTGGCCCTGCATAGATATCCTAGCCTGAATTTGCACCTTCTTAACTTTCTTCTTTTTGTTCTTCTTTCCTTTCCTAAAGGGTCGAGTGCTAGAAGATAAACCTCCCACTAAGTTCATCGATAATTTGTGGAGTTGGTGATCCTTCTCAAAGTTTTGAAGTAATCCCAGTAACCAGTGGTAGTCTACTTCAGACTTTGTTATTCTAAAATGAGTAAGGAATGGGAGAAATGACTTGGGCAATGAGTTTAGTATTGCATCTTTCACAAGCTATTTATATAAGAAAAAATTGAGCTTGCTCAATCGCTCTATCAGCTCGATCCTGTACAATACATAATCAGTGATAGAGGCACTATCTCACATTCTAGCATTGAAGATGGCACAACTAGTTTTGTGCCTCTCCACATCATCAGGTGTGCCAAAGAAATCCTCCAACACTTGAAGCATGTCCTTTGGCTGAGCCATCTTAAATCTATGACTGAACTCATCGCTCATAGCAGCCAGCATGATGCAGCGCACCATGGTCCGATCACTGAGCCACTTTGGTTAAGTGTCTCTGACTGTTCCACATGCATTGGTAGCTAGCACCTCAAGTGCAAGATCCATTAGTACATATAAGATCCATTCATGCTACAGGACTATCTTTAACTTTTGGTACCAGCTACCAAAGTTAGATCCCACTAACTTATCATTGTCCAACAATGATCGGAGCGATAAGGAAGTGGCCATATCTACACAAAGGCAAAACATAACCTAATTAGTAATTGATTCATTAAACTTAAAGATTTAGACTTTAATCAAAAGGTTCTCTCACTATTTATTCAAATTGATAGTCTCTACCTATAATCTGAGGAATTATCGTAATTTTTTTGTGCATACTAGAATCCACATAGACTGTACATGAGCCCAACTTTGGTTGGTCTACCCATGTACATCTAGGGGTAGGTTCATAACCAATTATTTCTCTAAACAACTTCTAATAATTAAATTTTACCCTAGCCCCTGATCAGTTGACTTTGGCCTTCTCAAAAAAAAATCCAATTAGGTCCAACCATTAACATGACCATACTTAGCCCATTTAACCAATGAATGATCAGGCCCAACTTTGGTTGGCCCACCTGACCACCATTTAGAATGATGTATCCAACAGATCATATAATGAATGATAATTCTATCAACCAATAAGCACCAAGCCTTTGGGCCTCCAATGATTATCCAACTGACGGATCCATTATCGTCCACTTTAATTGAAGGCTATGATCCAGTTATCATATAACTATTTTATTTTAGGGATCTTATAATTTTAGAAAATTTATTTATAGAAGTGAGTAGGTTAGATTTGTGAGCTCAGAAGTTGCACTCCCAAGTCTTGAAAATATGATAAGATAGGTCATGGAAAGATGGGAGCGAGCTGGAAGAAAAATTAGCTCTCCTAGCAAAGTTTAGAAACTGGGCTCGCTCACCTTGAGACTGAGTCGACTAAGTTGAAAATTGGGCTAGTTCAGTCCGAGAACTGGGCCAGCTAGATCTCAAAGGAAAATCCAGATAGAAAGCAATATTTTTGGACTGTTGGTATGGTACACAACTAGATCAGCTCAGTTTCAAGCTATTGGCATGGTATACAATTGGGTCGGCTCAGTCTGGCATGGTACACAATTGGGTTGACTCAGTCCCAGACTGAGCTGACCCAATTGCAGGTTAGCTGGCTCAGTCTGAAATTGGGCCAGCTTAGTTTTTGTAGATTATTATTTTATATACATGGGTTATTTAGATTTGGAAAGTTTTTCTATAAGCTTGGGCTTTACCTTTTGTAAAGTATATATATTGAAAATAGGTCAAGATTGTTAGTGTGCTGAAATATACTAAAAAAAAGCTCTTTTTTCTCAAAAATCTCTTTTTCTCTATTTTTTGAATTGTTTGATCATGCTTCCACATTAATCTATGAGAAGTACTTTCTTGTTGCTTGGCTAATCATCGATGGCCATGCCGATCCATGTGAGAAGAGCATGCATTCTTGATATTTGGTATTAGAGCGGTGTTACATGGATGGAAGTAAGGCACCTAGGGTTTACTACATCCAGGATCTACTGCACCAAGTTTTATCCTAAAATTTCTAGTTTGTTTCGTGGTTGTCTCTAGATTGAGGTGGAGATTGTTTACACAGAGGAATGGTGATATAGAAGTTTGGAAAGAAGATCTAGGGCTAGTTAGATCTTCTTTGAAGAGTAGTTTTGCTGGTGTGTGAGATCGTGAAGGGTGTTAGGGATTTGTTCTTGACTTGTTTAAAGTCATGGGATCAAGTGGATTCAAGGTGGATTTTAAGAAGTTCGATGGCAAGGAGAACTTTACTCTATGGCAGTAAAGAGTAAAGGATTTGTTGGTTCAACAAAGGATCTATAAGGTCTTGACAAAAGAAAGGCCAAAAAAGATCAGTGCTGAGGATTTAAAAGAATTGGAGGAAATTTTTTTTAGCATAATCTGAATGTGCTTGGTCAATCAGGATTTGCCTGAGGTTTGCATAGAAACTATGACAAAGGAGCTCTGGGAGAGATTGGAGAATACATACATGGGGAAGAACATGATGAACAAGCTGTGGTTTAAGAAATAGTTATATAGTCTGAGGTTGCCCGAAGATGGAGATCTTATTGCACATATCCAAAGGTTTAATCAGGTGTGTTCTAAGGTGATGAGTTTGGATGTGAAGATCGACAAGGAGGATCGAACTTTGCTGTTATTATGTTCTCTCCTAGGTTTGTATGGTGGTCTCATAACAACTTTAGTTTATGAAAAAGAGATCCTAAACTATGAAGAGATTGTTGGTGTGCTCAGATCAAATGAGCAAAGAAAAAAGATCTATAAGGAAGACCCTAAGTCTGAGATCTTGGCTATGAATGAAAGACAAGGAAGATCAAAGGAGAAGATAAGAGAAAAATCTAAGGGCAGATCAAAGTCTCGCAATCAGAGAAAGATGACATTGAAATATTATAAATATCATCAGCCTGGACACCTAAGGAGAGATTGTCCCCTTTTGAGATCAGAAAAAGGAAAGGCCAGCAAGAAAGATGATATAGCTTTGGCAAGCAATGGAGAAGATCTGCTAATTATATCAGATGGATCCACAGAGTATGATACTATGTGGATATTGGATTCAGCATGCTCACACCACTATACTTCTCATTGGAAGTGGTTTTGCTACCTACCAGAAGGCCGATGGTGGAAGTATCAGCCTTGGAGATGATCACCCATGTAAAGTAGCTAAAATTGGCTCTATCAGGATGAGGATGTACAATGAGATCATTCATACATTATCAAATGTCAAGCATGTACCAGAGTTGAAAAAGAATTTAATTTTTTTGGGCTACTTGGAGGAGCAAAATTATGCATTTAGTAGTCAGGCTAGGAGTGGATATCTGAAAATTTTCAAGGGAGCTTTGGTGGTGATGAGAGGTAGAAGACTGAGCAACAATCTTTATAGAATGGAAGACTCAGTGGTAAATGATAGTGTAGAGGTGTTAGCAGCGGCATAGAAGGAGCAGATTTTATATCAACTGTGGCACTATCAGATGAGTCATATGAGTGACCGTGGGCTTATTGAACTAAGCAGAAGAGATATGATCCCAGCCCTGAAGAAGGAGGGCACAGATCTTTGTGAGCCATGCATCTTTGGCAAATAGCATAGGATGAAGTTTGTCAGAAGTACCAAGCGCAGCAAGGGAGTGCTAGATTTAGTGCACTCGAATGTGTGTGGACCAACTTTTGCATCTGCTAGAGGTGGGATAAAATACTTTATCACTTTCATTAATGATTTCTCAAGGAAGGTGTAGGTTTATCTGATCAGAGAAAAATCAGAGGTGTTTGCCTAGTTCAGATCCTGGAGAGCTGAAGTAGAGAAGGAGTCAGGAAGACAGATGAAGTGTTTGAGATCGGATAATGGAGAGGAGTATACTAGTCCAAAGTTTCGGAGATACTATGAGAAAAATGGCATCAAATGCCATTACACAGTCAAGATGACTCTCCAACAGAATGGTGTCGCAAAAAGGACGAACCAAACATTGATCGAGAAGGCACGAAGTTTGAGGCTGCAGACATCACTTTCAAAATTTTTTTGGGGTGATGCTCTAACTTTTTCTTATTTTCTTGTGAACATGTCTCCTCATCATAAGCTGAATGGAGGCATTCCAGAGGAGGTCTAGAGTGGAAAGAAGATGGAGCTTGGCCACTAGAAAGTCTTCAGTTGCACAGCCTATGCACATATAGAGGCAATTGAGAGGAACAAATTGGACCCAAAATCTCAAAAGATGATATTCATAGGGTATCCACAATGAGTCAAGGGGTACTTGCTGTGGGACTCTTAGGCACAGAGGTCAGTGATCAGTAGGGATGTTATCTTTGATGAGAAGAGTATCTTAAGGAGGTCTGGGATAGATGAAATTGGGGAAATAGAGGTGAACAGTGGTGGTCAGTCAGAGAATGATAGCATGTAGGTTACATCCAGATACAAGAGTGTTCTTGTTGAGGTGGAGCTGGGTAGAAAAGTATTATCTCAAATTGAAAATCAGCATGAAGGGTCGGTAGTTCAGACAGATGTGCAGGAGCAGCCACACACATCAGATAGAGATGTTCCAGTAGGAGTGGCTTTGCACAAGCCCCAACATACTATTAGGAGATCGATTGGATATGGCATTGATGAGGTTATCTCCTATGCACTCATCACTACTAATGGAGATCTAGAGAATTATGCAGAAGTCATGGAGAGTGAGGATCATGATTCATAGATACAGGCCATGATGGAGGAGATGGAATCACTTGAGAAGAATCAGATATGGCAGCTGATGGATCTTCCTGAGGGTGCTCGATCTATTGGCTCAAAGTGGATGTTCACAAAGAAAGAAGCACCTTCAGAACAAGGTGGAGTCAGATTCAAAGTGAGGCTGGTAGCAAATCAATACTCATAAAGGTAAGGAATTGACTACATAGAAATTTTCTCTCTTGTGGTGCATCATACATCTATTCGAGTTTTGCTGTTACTCATGGCATAGCATAACATAGAATTGGAATAGATGGATGTGAAGATGGCCTTCCTTCATGGGACTTTGGAAAAAAGAATCTACATGAAGAAGCCAGATGATTTCATGGAGAAGGGATAGGAAGAAAAGGTGTGTTTACTCAGGAAGTCTTTGTATGGCTTGAAACAATCCTCTCGTTAGTGGTATCGAAGGTTTGATAGCTTTATCTTGAGCCTAGGTTTCAGCAGATGTGAACATGATTATTATGTCTATGTCAAAAATGTAGATGAGGAGGATGCCCTGTACCTATTATTATTTGTAGATGATATGCTCGTAGCTAGTAGAAGCATGGATGCTATGAAAAGATTGAAAAGAACATTATCATCTGAGTTTGAGATGAAGGATTTGGATCCAACTGAGAAAATCCTTGGAATGGAGATTTGCAAAGATAGGTACAAAGGAGTGCTCCATTTATCATAAGAAAAGTATGTCCAGAAGATTCTGAAGAGGTTTGGGATAGAGAAGGCCAAACTTGCGGAGATGCCATTGTCGAGCCATATGTCTCTCTCCAAATTACAGAGGCCCCAATCAAAAGAGGAGAGAGAGTACATGAAATAAGTCCCTTATGTAAATGTTGTTGGTAGTGTGATGTACACTATGGTGTGCTAAAGACTAGATATAGCATATGCAGTGAGCACGATTAGTAGATACATGGCTAACCCTAGGAAGGAATACTAAAAAGCATTGAAATGGATATTGAGATATCTGCATGGAATAAGAGAATTATGGTTTGATGTTTGGTGGGCAGCGGGGAGGATTTTGAGAACAATCTGTGAAGATGTGTGAAGGTTTAGGTCCTTTGAAAAGGTTTGTTGATGCAAATTATGATGAAAATCTTGATACAAGGAGGTCTACTACTGGATACCTCTTCTGCGTATATGGTGAACCGATATCTTGGAGATCAATCCATCAGCCAATCACGATCTTGTCTACCATAGAGGCTGAGTACATTGGGATAACGGAGGCTGCAAAGAAAGCCCTTTAGCTTAGGAGGTTGATTGATGAGTTGAGGGTATAGTAGAGCAAGGTTACACTGTTCAGTGATAGCAGAGTGCTCTGCTGTTGGCACAGAATTCAGTCTATCATATACGCACAAAGTATACAGATGTGAGGTACTACAAGATCAAAGAGCTGGTGGAGGAAGGTAAAGTGAAATTGATGAAGATCCATATCAAGAAGAATCAGTCTGATGCACTCATGAAGGTACTCCCCAGTGATAGCTTTCAGAGATGTGTGGCATGGATGGGTCTATTCAGAAGAGATGAGTTCACAAGGACTTGAAAGCACCAAGATGGAGAATGTGAGCTTAGAAGTGGCACTCCCAAGTCTTGGGAACATGAGAAGATAGGTCATGGAAAGATGGGAGCAAGTCAGAAGAGAAATTAGCTCTCCTAGCAATATTCAGAAACTAGGTCAGCTCACCCTAAGACTGAGCCGACTAAGTTGGAAACTGAGTCAACTCAGTCCAGGACTGGGTTGGCTAGGTCTCAAAGAAAAATCTAGATAGAAAGCAGCATTTTTGGACTATTGGTATGGTACACAACTAGGTCGGCTCAGTCTGGGATTGAGTCGATTCAATCGTAGGTTAGCCAGCTCAATCTGAAACTGGGTCGGCTTAGTTTTCCTGGGTTATTATTTTGTGTACATGGATTATTTGGGTTTGGAGAGTTTTTCTATGAGCTTGAACTTGATCCTTTGTAAAGTATATATACTGAAAACATGTCAAGATTATTAATGTGCTGAAATATATTGAATAAAAGCTCTTTTCTTCCAAAAATCTCTTCTTCTCTTCTTCTCTATTCCTTGAATTGTTTGATCATGCTTTCACATTAATCTCTAAGAAGTACTTCCTTGTTGCTTGGCTAATCACCAACGGTCACACCGATCCATGTGGGAAGAGCATGCATTCTCGACAAGTTTAACCAGCTTGTCATGATCCTCCCACTGGCTTCATGAAGTCAGCTTAAGGAAGACCACTAATAGGCTGGTCTAGGTGCACCTAAATCAGTCACACTGATTTATCTAGTTGACATGGGGCAACTCAAATTATCAAGTGATCTAATCAAAACTCAATCTCACTAAGAAGGCCAGGTAAGTAAGATCGATGGAAGGATCTGCCAAAGCTTGCCTTAGACACCATCGAAAATGACCAAGTGGGCTGCCAATTAAAAACTACCGTTCATATATGCCAAACATACCTTAGACACCAACTGATTTAATTAGTCTTGATTAGATCAACCTAACAGGTCGAGCTAGACCTCTAGCCAAGAATCAAGTTCATTTGGTTCTTATTAAAGACATGGACTTGACCAACTACAACTATTGTAATTGATCTAAAGAATTCTTGACCTAATCTAAGATAATAATTGATTAGATTTAGTCAATTTTTTAATTAAGTCCATTCTTTAATCTAACCTTAGATCTTACCCAATTAATGGACCTAATCTCCACTAACCCATTAATCCAATGTGCTATGATTCGTGTCATAGGATCTTCAATTTACAATCCTAGAACTTAATCAAACAACTTCTTAATTCTTAATAAGTTTTGGGCTGAGGGTTGGGGTTTGGCTTTTCAAAAATGATTTTCATGTTTGTAAAATATTTTTACAATATGGTTCTATCAACCAAGTTGCATGTTTGATTCATAATCAATATGCAAGTAAAATAAACTTGAAACTACTTTAGATCTAATCTAAACAGGTTCATGTAATTGAAACAGTTTCAATAATAATCAATCATAAATCTCTCTAGATCAAATCTAATATATTTATGATAATTAAAATTAGATTAAAATATTTTTAATCAGATCATAAAATCTCTTAGATCTAAATTAAAATTTTATGATTAATATTTTAGATCAGCACGTACTAGGACAACCTTTCCACTGTAAGGGATAGATCATACAGGACAACCTTATGACAATTCATACAATCTAAAATATTTTATTTTTAAATCTAAAACTATTTTAAATTTATTAAATTATAAATAAAATTAAATCAAATCTAATAAATTTATAATTAGAGTCAGATCATCATAAACTAGGATAACCTTTTCACTGTAAGGGATAAACCTCACAGCAGGATAACCTTATAACAGTTTGCGAGATCTAGATTTTTAATTTTAAATTTAATAATTAGATTATAAATTAAATTTAACCTAAGAAATAATCTAAATATGTACAAAATCATGTAATAAGAACCTCACTCTGATACAAATTGTAGGAACCAGATCTAGGATTTCATGGATAGATCTTGAAACTTTTTTAGGACCAGACAGCAAAAGACTTAAATAAATTAAATATTTATTTAAATAAATATATAAATACCTAAATCTTAGATCTATTACATGATCAAGGGATAATATTAAATCAAAAATTAAAAATATAAAGAGGAAGGAAAGGTTGATCACATCAACTTAGATCTACACTATATCTAATACATGTATGAAATCAATAGATCAGATCTATTACCTATGCAAGTTAGATGTTCTAACTTGATAATCTAAGATTGAGGATCAAGTCACAAGCCGTACATGCGTCCGTCCTCTAGGAGTTGTCCATACGAGCCTACGAACTCTAATTTGAAGTTCTATACAGAAAATCAGCACAGCATGCTAGTACCGTGCTGATCCTTCTTCGATGGTCGATCCGATGCTTCCTTCTTTAAAATATGGACTCTCCAAAATATGAGAAGGAAGAGGAGAGTTTTTTGATCTAAGACTCTCTCAGAAAAAACTCAAAAGAATGAGAAGAGATGAAGAATAAAACAACCCTAGAAGAAGACCCTCTTCTTCTTCTCTTTTCTCTCACCCAGACACCTAGTTTGGTGCCTATGGAACCCCCATGCCCAAGGATCCTCTTTCATTAATTTTTTCACACCCCAAACCTATTCTAAAGGTCTATATTTCATTAAAAAGTTAGGCCAAAATTCATCCAAAATTTATTGAAAAAGAAGAGTCCTTGTCTAGGTCAAAAACTAGACAAGGTAGGACTAGATTTGGCAAGTGGTTGGGGCGCCCAACTCTTGGGCACCCCTCCTCTGATTTTTTTTTGTGAATCCAGCAAGGGAGAATGCATAAAATTATTCTTTCTCTCCATGGAAATAGTGGAGAAAAAATAGGAGAGGGGGCGGCACACTAGGGAGAAAAGATTTGGTCAATAAGGATTCTATCTCATAGAATCCTAAAGCAAAACTAACTCTCCTTTTAACTTGGTCTTCCAACAAATTGTCTTATGAGAAGAAAAGGGAGAGAGGGGCATGCGTGATGATCAGGGAGAGGAGTTCTCATGCACAAAATAAAGAAAAATGGGATAGGGGGCATGGGCTAAGGTGGAGCAAGGTTAGGGAGTCCTAGTCACACTAGGTCTCCTATTTTGACTTGGTCAAACAAGGTCTTTTAACCAAATAAAATCAAGAGTAAACCAACTCAATTAAATAAGACCCTAATCCATTTAAAGTCTTAATTAAATTAGATTTAATTAGATTTAATTTTTATTTAATTTTCTAATTAAATTAGAAAATTGGGTTGACCCGAGTCCTAGTTAGACTAGGACTAGTTCTTCCTTCCACTTGGCTTATCTAATAAGTCAATTGAACTTGATCCAATCAAATATAAACTAAATTTAATTAAATTATATTTAATTAGACTTAATGTCAGCTCTCTGGCTTAATAAAATTAAGCTAATTAGTAATCAATTACTAATCGATCCTCCTACAACACTTGCACTAGGTTAAACACCAATCGTATTGATTATTTAATCCTAAAATGATTCTTAATCATTGATCAACCATCCGATCAGATCATGAGCTCTAATGTTTATGATCTCATAGGTCTGAACCTAAACTGATAGCATAGGAATAGATTTCTGTACTAATCAAAGTGACCATCTAGCAATGGTACTCGATGGTCGGATAGGTCAAATGTATAGAACAACATCTTTAGAACCCATATGGATATAATTTTTATATAATTCATCCCCTTGATGAAAATGATCATAGGACACCTTAGAGTTCAACTATCAACTCTGATCAAGTTGTCCATATTGAATTTTAAAATATCAAATCCATCTGATGGATTACCCTAGCCAAGATTTTGCTATATTGAAATATGGTGATACATTCTTCTCCAACTCTTGGAGTGGTCAATCCCATCTTGATCACACTCTGACTTCGTAAGTACTTAATTATGCTCAGAAGCCTTTCATTATAAAATTAGAAATTCAGTTAGTATGGTATCAAAGTACAGTAAGTTGCTTGTAGGTCACTGAGATGATCTCAGGTCAAAGGGATACTTATACCTATATTCCATCAAAGATATTCTCGACAGTAGAATACTCTAGAGTTGGTCATGTTCGATGATGATGTACTGATACATCTTACCTATATGCCATACCGATGTCTCCACACTCCTTGGCTAAGAGGACAACCAACCTATATGGCATACAGCGACCTATGTTCGATAGATGCTGTCATTATTATTAATAGCCTATCATTTGGTCATGAATAAATTTAAGAACTAATTGATAAATCCTCTCTTTATCGAAGCTA
Organism: Cocos nucifera; assembly: GCA_006176705.1. Lineage (NCBI taxonomy): Eukaryota > Viridiplantae > Streptophyta > Magnoliopsida > Arecales > Arecaceae > Cocos > Cocos nucifera. Next base: position 229,948 of record QRFJ01001167.1, on the reverse strand, counting down.
AATAGTCCTAAGGACTTCATCACAATAATAGAGTTCATTAGAAGATGAATACTTATGATGAAAAATGTTAAAAATATATTTTATTTATTAGTGAATCAATTACAAATATAAAGTAGCTCAACCATCAATAGGCTGATGATTGGCTTTGAAATACATTTTCTAATATAGAGGAGGTGCTAAAGAGGTTTAGCATGGAAAACTCCAAAATAGGTTTAGTATCCTTTAGACATGGCATTCATCTCTCAAAGAAGATATGTCCTAGCACACCTGAGGAGATTGAATGCATGAGCAAGATCCCTTATGCTTCGGCAATAGAAAGCCTCTTGTATGCCATGCTATGTACACGACCTGATATGGCACATGCTATAAGTGTCACGAGCACGTATCAATCGAATCCAGATAAAGAGCATTGGACTTCTATAAAATGTATCCTTAAGTACTTGAGAAGAACTAAGGATATATTTCTAGTCTTTAGTAATGGAGAACTCCAAGTCTTGGGGTATACAGACTTAGATTTTATGTCTGACATAGATTATCGAAAGTCGACATCTAAAAGTCTATTTATATGCAATGATGGAGCAGTTAGTTGGAAGAGTTCCAAGCAAATGGTGATAGCAGACTCTACCATGAAAGTAGAATATATCGCTGTGTCGGAAGCTACAAAGGAAGCATTCTGGTACAAAAAGTTCACTGCAAAGCTTGGAGTGATGCCATCAGATGCCGTCCCTCTGTACTGTAATAACAATAGCACCATAGTCCTAGCTAAGGAGCTACGGTCTCACCAAAAATCCAAGCATATCGAGCGGTGATTCCATCTGATCTATGATAATCTCAAGAAGGGATACATCAAGATCAAGAGAGTCGATACTGCAAATAATGTGACTGACCCACTAACAAAGCCATTAGGATAATAGAAGATTGAAGCCCATCTTGAGAAGATAGGACTTAGATTTGTAGCCAATTAGTTTTAGATCAAGTGGGAGTTTGTTAGATATATTTTCTAGAAGTCAGATTGGCTAAACACTTATAATACACTTCTAAGAATAATTTTATAATTTTGATTATAAATTAATAAAAAAATTATTTTTTATCATATATGTATTTAAAGTGTCTGTGACACAATCTTTGAGTTAATGAAATGATAATTCATATTTTCAAAAGTTGAAAATTTAATACATGAATTTTCATAATTAACTCATAAATTATTCCTGATCATAGGATCATCAGGAGGATGGTGATCGATCCAAAAGGTTAGTATATGATAGCTTTCTTAGGTTAGATGAGTCTTGAGTCTACAGTATGGAGATATCAGAGTGAGAGTATAGATACTCATTAGAGAATGAGGGCACTGAGCATGACCACCTCAAGCAGTCATAAGAAAGTCTACTTTCTCATTAATGACTGGCTCGATGCTGTAGTAGTGTATCTGGTTCTTTGACCTGAGGTGCATCGATAGTTCACCTTAAGGGTGTTATAGTTTGAATACAGTATAACTCAATCTCCTAGCCATTCAAAATTCCGAGGTGTATGTTGGCTACAGTATGTTCATTGTATGAATTCAATTGCACTAATAGGAGATCTATCTACCTCGGTAAATAAGGAGTAGCCCTATGATAATCATGAGATTGAGTCCTTAAACCTATGGCCATGGTAATGTGAAGATGATAGAAAAAGTTTCTATTAGGATTTCACATCGGACTTGAATCGAATGATTAATTCATATGATGGATGTTGGGTTTGACAAGTTCACTTTAATCCAAATCCTGTCGAGACTCAAGATACAAGAACCCAATCACACAAGTAGCTGCACCAAGATGTTCTTTTTTAGTTCTAATGGCTTGGCACCATACACTACTAGATGCCATTGGTGGGTTTTGGGTGCAATTAGAATGACCTTGATGATCGATCATTCTAATTGTATGAATCAAAAAAGTTATGATCCATCAAAAAGAATTTCGATGATATCGATAATGGAGATCATGACATATCTCATTACCATATCAAATTGAACCTAATTGGGTCACACAAATAAGGATTTGGATCTGGATGTCATCAATTGGGCTAACCCAGTTCAATTGATTTAGATTAGATCCAATTAGGTTTAAGAAATTCATGCTAGCACATGATTGAGCCTAATATTCTCCTTCTGTAATCATTCTGGTTCATCTCGGCTAAGCCAAATTTATTTGAGCTCACAAAAAAACTCTGTATGAGCTTGTCTTAGTCTGATTGGAGCTTGTTCAAGTCAGAAAAGGGTTGTCTTAATTCATTAGATGAATTTCAGACAACACCTGCCAATTTCTATCATCTACCATTTTCTAATTTCGGATATTGGTCAATAATTGACCTTGGACAATTGGACAAAGAGCCATGTGGCATGCGCCCATTAGAGAGCACCTGGGACTATTGTCCCCCTACTAAAAGAGGAAAGAGAGAGGGCACACACCACCCAATGCTTGTGCCCCATGTGGATAATAGGAGTTCCATATAGATGGGACTCCAGGGTTTCATGATAGATTCAAATACCTTAGCACCATCTATCTGGGTTTATCCATCTGTGGCACCACTTTAGTGTATCTTTGAAGGACACTTATCTGATATGATCAGATGACATCACCCCATCAATCAGATTTAGATTTGATTAAATAAAGGCCTTTGATTGTCCGAGGTGATGTGGCACTGCATAGTGCGGCAGGATCTATTTAAATCCTATCTGCACCTAGGGTTCTAGTGCTTCTTCTTTTCACCATGCTGCAAGGCTATCCTCCTCTCTTCCACACTTTCCTCTAATCGTCTCTCTCCCCTCTCCGCACCCAAGGACTTGAGCACAAGTCTAAGAGCCATCCAAGGAGCATTGGCGCCCAGATCAGGAAAAAGGTAGCACTGTTGAAAGAGAAGACTACTGCTTTATGAAAGAAGTTTTTGAAGAACTTGTAGATTAGATCCATATCTGATCTTTGAAGCCTTGATTCAAAAGGAGAAGTTCTCCATATCCTATCTGAGTGGACTATGGTAGAGGCTAGGCACGTGTGTGGCTCGATCCAGAACCTCAGGAGCGTCAGGATCATCATCAGAATAATCAGATTACCCTAATCAGGTACATGAGATGTTCCTTATTTAGAATTACTTCTTTTATATTTAATATTAGATCACCTTGATCAGACGAAGAACTCTTAGATCTGATCAGATCGTAGAAATTTTTTTTAAAAAATCTGCCACAGATCTGATAAGATCTGGATGATCCTACGGTGGAAAATGTTGATTTTCCTTCAGAGAGGTCACCTAAGGGATTGTGGTCGAGGTGGAGCTGAAGAAGTGACCATATAGCCTTCGAATGTAGGAATGTGGGGAAATAGTCAGGGTGCATTCAGTGGTTCAACCAGAGCATGAATTTGCGGAGCCTTGGGGTGATAGGGATGGTTGATCCACTAAGTATCATAGCTAGTTCAAAGGCGGAGAAGGTCCTCTAGTGGTTTCATAGGGGTTCATAGAGTGCGGAAGGTTCAAAATGGAAGTAGCGATGGTAGAGGTTTAGTAGGTCCAGCAGGGCAGTGTTGGGCAGCTGATCTCAAATCAAGTGTTGTCTTCTACAAGGGCACTAGAAGGAGTCATGATTTAGGTGGAGCACCTGCCAGCGGTGCCTCCATAGGTGGAGGATGATTTGGCATAGGTTTAGAGTCGAGGGGTGCAGGGATGGAGCCAGATTCCAGCACCAGTAGTGGTGATGCACAGCATGGTTCTATGTTGGACATTTGGGCACCAGAGAGCCATGGCTCTGAAAAGATTGTATCATATGGTTCATTTGCAGTAAGAGAGGATCTACATACCTATAAGGAGGTTGAGATGAGCCTCAGGTTAGATAGGTGGGTTTGAGCTCAGATAGGACTTGAGCTGCAGTCCCTCCAAGAGAAGCTGAATCGATAATTGGTGTAGGTGTAGAAAAGGAAGATGCCGTGCAGGATTCAGGGGGTAGCAATCTAAGGCATGAGGTTTGCAGCCCTTAGAGAGTCTAGAACATAGTGGGCTCTTGTAGAGGGTGAAGGAAAAATTAGGTTTTCCTACAGTTGGATCCATCTGATCAGATCAGATTTGTAGTGAAATATTTTAAAATTTTTTCTATGATCTGATTAGATTTGAGAGTTCTTAGATTTGATTAGATTAATATAAAATTAGAAGCAAAAATAAATTAAAAATAGTGATAATAATTTTCACCTAATTAGATAAACCATTTACCCATTTTGATGATCTGATGATTGATTTGAGATTCTAATTGAACCACGCACGTGCCCAGCCTCTACCAGTATCAACTTAGGTTAGATCTAGATGCCATCTCCTACTGGATCTGGTCTTTAAAGATCAGATTTGAAGTCGTTCCATAGAGCCATCGAACTGATCTTCAAGGGCAACACCTTCGTCTCTGGATCTAGGAACTAATCGCACAGCCTTTGCAAGATCAGTGACCAACCTTTGATCTCTGATTTTCATCCAACCCCTTGGGCGTGGAGAAGAGGAAGAGATCTAGAATATGAGATGTGGAGATGGTGGGAGAGGCAGGGCTTCACCATAGAGAAATTGTCATACCCAAATAGTTTGCACAGGATCTTATTTATAGACCTACTATAGAGGTCCTTCGCATTTAACTTTGAACAGGTCAAAGAAAACATACAAAAGGACTCTCCATCTAATCTCCATGCCCACAACCCTTTTTCTCAAATTTTGGTCACACAAAATACTAAGAAAAATGGCATGGAGATCGGAGGATAAGAATCTTTTAGGCGCAAGCAATTATCTCCCTAGGATTTGAATCAAATTCAAATCCTTTGACCCAATCAAATTCCATTTGAATGGGACTCCTCTTTTATCCTTATGGGGTGCATGGCCAAGGGGGGACATGCGCCCCCTATTCTTCATGGAAATACCTAAGGGTGCATGCCCCTAGAAAATCTTCAGGGGGCACACGCCCCCTCGTCCTTTTTTTCTACATATGGGTCAACTCTTGACCCTTGTCCTATTCCCATCATATATGATTTAAGACACACCCTTTTTAAGTCCCATCCAATAGAATTAGGGCAACTCCTAATCAAGCTAGGACAATCTTTGATCAGACAAGGACTAGGTCTAGTCAGATTAAGATAAATCCATACAGAGTTTTTGAGAGAGGCTTGTCCAAATTTCATCTCATGATTTTAGGAAAAGCACTAATTTGGTTAAGACAACCCTTGTCATGTTCTCGTCTTATGGGATTTAGGACAAGCCTTGATTAGACCAAGATAAGATCAAGTTAGATCAAGATAAATTCCTACAAAGTTTCTGGGAGAGGCTTATCCAAATTTCATCTCATGATTTTAGGACAAGCCTTGATCTCATCAGGATAGGCCTTATTTCGACTAGGATAAGCTCCAGTTGGACCAGGACAAATTCATACAAGACTTTCAAATGAGCCAAATCTAATTTGGCTTAGTCGAGATGAACTAGAAAGACTACAGAAGAAAAATGTTAGGCTGAATCATGTGTTAGCATGATTTCCTTGAACCTAATTAGACCTAATCTAAATCATTCAAACTAAATTAGCCCAATTGATGACATTTAGACCCATATACTTATTTGTATGATCTAGTTAGGTTTAGTTTTATATGGTAATGGGATATGTTGTAATCTACATAATCGATATCATCGAAACATCTTTTGATGGATCAAAACTTTTTTGATTCATTGATAAATATCATAAATTCACCAATAAAAGTATTAATTTATCAATTAATTAATATTAATTTTTAATAATTAATAATTAATTTATATATAATTTTTGAGAAATTCATATTTTTATTAATTAAAAAATTAATTAAAAAATAATAAAAATTAATAAAAATTAAAAAATAAAATTTTATTATCAATAGAAAGAGCTCATTTTTCTGATCACAACGAAATAAATTTCAAGTAAAACAGAGCTAAAATGAAAAAGATATGAATTTTTAAAAATATAAAATAAATAAAAATTAAATAAAAAAAGAAAACGGCTCAGCCGGCTCCGCAAGCCGAGCCACCAAGCCAAGCCGAGCCATCAAGCCGACTCAGCCATTGAAGCCATCAGCCGGTCCACGATCTAGGCGTGGACCGCCAGCTCAGCAAATTCCGGCGAATCAGAGATTGCCACGTGGTGGACCTAGACCCCTTAAGGGTCTACAGAAATTTATCGCGGCTCACAAGGGTAATTTAGTCTTTTCGTCCGACAACAGCGGCGCTGATTGGTTGCGGTGTGCGGTGCGGCCGGTCCACGCGGTCCATGGGAACAGTTATTGCGCGATCGGACGGATGTGGTTGTTTGCGGTCAGGATCGGACGGCTGTGGTTGCTTCCGAATTTTATTCAGATACAAACATCACGCGGATCACCATCGGACGGCAGCGCTCGATCCAGGCGATGATCCGACGGTCCAGAATGCTGCCGGCGGCGATCAAGACTCCCGAAGCACGATTTGCGGCCAGATTTCCTCGATCAAGCGCGATCCAACGGCCAGAATTTAATCCGACCCGATCTGAGCTTATCTGCATCCGATTTTGATGATTTTTGGACCGTTGGATTCCTATTGAACGGCTGGATTTTATCAGATTTATCAGAGTCGTATCAGAGCTATTTTGATTCAAATTTTATCCAAATTTGTTTGTATTTTGATGATTACAAAAGGCTATTAGTCCCATATTGCCTTTAGAAAAAATATCCAGCCCTCCTAGCTCTATAAAAAGGACCCCAGGCCATCAGAAATTAATATCTCCGATCAAGGTGAAGCTTTGGTACAGGGCGAAGCCAGGCTATGGGTTAAAGGCTGCTTCGAAGCAACGGGTGCCGAGAAGAAGAGCCGAGCTTCTACACCATCTTTCTGCCAATGCCGATCCAAGATCAGAGATCAGGCTATTTTATTTTATTATCTTTTTTTTTTAAATTTTATGTATTTAAATTTTAAAATTTTAGTTAATAAAAATTTTTATATTTTAATTTTTTACTTTTTATTTTTATTGCAATTTAATTTCTGCACTTTAAATTATTGCTTTGCAAGTAGATGCTAAGATCTAACTAGTAGATCTTAGTACCAAGTTTAAATTCCTGCATCTTTTAATTTTTATTTTTAATCTTTCCGACTTCACTTTTGATTTCAAAATTCAAATCATTTTCTTTTTCTTCTCAAAAAAAAAATCAAAGATTTCAAATCTAAAAATACTACCTTCCCTGTGGATTCGACCCGACTCACTACTATTTACGTATTTTCAATAATTTTAAGAAGTCGGATTAAACTGATAAACACGGTGTCTTAACGACAGCATCGCATCCCTATCAAGTTTTTGGCGCCGTTGCCGGGGAAGGAATAGATGCTATTTTTTTCTTTTGATTTCTTTGATTTTTTTTGTAAATTAATTATTTTTTTTAATATTGCTTACTAATTTTTTTATTTATTTTGTAGAAAAAAAAAAAGAGAAAACAAAGAAAGCATCAAATTTTGGTGAGATCAATCCTAACCCTAGTCCTCTTTTCTTTTTATTTATTTATTTATTTATTTTATTTTTAAATTAATTTAAAAAAATATTCATTTAAACCTAATTAAAAGCCTCATGATAAGATTAGAAACCCTAACTGTTTAGAGCATGCATCATATTAGTTTTATTTTTATTTTTATTTTTATTTTTTTTGGGTGATTGCTGGAGGCAAGGTAAGCCTTTCAGAATTTAATTAGTTGCATGCATCTAGTTTAAATTGCATAGAACCCTTTGATTGAAAATTTTTTATTGCATATTCATATTAAATCAAATTAAGGGCACAACCCAATTAAACAAGATAAGGTGGGGATTTGATCACCCTTCCTTAGCCCACAAACAACCAACCAGCATCCTGCATTGACCTAAGCCTTTAAATTTTAAAATCAATTAGACATCAACCCTAGGAACTCGAGCTCAATAGGATAAGGAATCCTAAGAGTTGAACCGGTTAGGATAAGTCAATTTGACTGGTGTCTAGGAAAGTGGTTCAGGGACGACTTGGGCCCGAAGGAAGGTGGTTTCTAATTGGTTCCGTTCGCTTACCTGGCCAAGCACAATTGGTGTCTAAGGCAAGCAACGGGGGGACTCCCACCGACCTTACACTTACCTGGCTAGTTGATTGGCTAATCCTACACTTGGAGGGCTTGAAGGTGACCTTGGCAGTTAGGAGCTGTCTAGATCTAGGATAACCCTTAGTCAGGATTGATTGACCAACTTGATTGCTAACCAACATTAAATCTAATTAAACCTAATTCTTCTCTTTCTTCTTAGTTCTAGGACTCCTTAGGACCTCTTCTTTAGAACTCTTTTTTTCTTTCTTCTCCTTTCTCCTCTAAAAATAAAATAAAATAAAAATTAAACTAACTAAAAATTAATAATTAAATTAAATTAAATTAAATTAAAATTAACAAATAAAAATAATTAAAAAAATTAATTTTTAATATAATAAAATAATAATAATAATAAATAAAAAAAATATTCTAAAATTTTTTTTAAAACCATACATTAGGGTTACACTAATACATGCATGGTAGGAAATCATTTTTTCTGATTTAGTTAAACATAATTGAATGGTTGATTCACATTAAACATAATAATCAAATGGCTAATATAAATCTAATAGTCCAAAAATTAGATAAAGTTGACCTTCTTGATCAGAAAATAGATCAACTCCTAACCCTAGGTCAACAATCTTCTAATTATCAGGAGAGTTATTCAATCCGTGCTAGTCCAACCTATCATGTAAGTGAATATCCTGTGACTGCACAGTTTCCACATTTTATCCAAGAACAAGTTCAAGCTACTCAAGGATACTCCAAATTGATTAATGATCCCATTTTCAAATTCATATAATTCAGATTGGAGTAACTTTAATTTTTCTTGGACATCCCAACAGACTCAGGCTCAGACCCAAATTTCACTTGAGCAAAATTATCAAAATTATGCCTATAATAATGGTCAGCCTAGTCAGTTTAACCAGCCATCATATTATAATCAGCCTTCATACCCACCTCCTCAACAGACCAATCTAGCTGATGATAGATTTAACCAACTTCAACAATTAATTCTAACTCAACAGCAATCTATCGCCAGACTAGAAGCTCAAATAGGACAATTAGTTGAGTCTAACATGAGGAGAGAACTAGATCAACTACCGAACCTACCAATTTCAAATAACCCACCTAATGACCACCAACCACCTGGATTAAATTATCAATCTAATGTTTCATCTAAGAATCTTCCAAATTTGAGAATACCAAAGTAATTCCTGAACTTAAAAGCTATAGGATTCTTATGGAACCCATACCAAGACCAGGTGAGAGAGGCTAGTACTGATGCTAGCCAAAATGAAAAATTTAGAGGAACTGGTTAGTACTGAGACTAACCACATAGAAGAACCCAAGCCAGGAATTAGTACTGATGCTAGTTCCAGTTTAAATGAGATAGAAATAAGGGAAAAGAGAATAGATGATTTACCCGAGACTTATAAACCTAATGTCCTATTCCCTTCAACCCTAGAAGCTGGTTCTTCTTATAAAAATCAAAAGGCATGTAATGAAATGTCAATGGAGTTGTTTAAGCAGGATCACATTAATTTACCTCCAGAATTAAAATCCGCCTTTAGTCACCATTCCAGCACCCATTGAATCAAACTTAACTCCTAAAACTCCATTCATGAGCATTTTAGAAGAACAAATAGGAGTAATTCTTAATAAACATGGGTCTGAGAATGGAATCATAAAATTATATCCCAAAAATTAACAGTGAATATATCAATAATGGGATTAAAAATCAACATCAACTTTCTGAGATTGGCAATCCAAAACCATTGGAATTTGTCAATCCAATATTCGACACAGGATAGTGAGCTACATTGTGTCTGGCTGAAGACGGTAAACTTAGCGCTTGTTGGGAGGCAACCCAATATTTAGTTTTTATCTAATTTATCTTTTTAGTTTATTCTTTTTAGGATAATTTGAATAAGTTGGAGGGAGAGCTCAAATTTTCAAAGGCATGTGCTGGACCAAAAAAAATAAAAAATAATAAATAAATAAATAAATAAATAAATAAATAAATAAAAAATATATATATATATATACTGAGTTAGGTGTATTCTTCCATGTTCTTTATTACATCCTTTATTTTTTCTTCTCCATTGAGGACAATGTCGATTAAGTTGGGGGGAGAGAAAAATAAAAATTTTAAAATTTTAAGTCCTCGAAAAAGTTAGTATTTAGTATTTAGATACCTTGATTACGCTTAAGAATCGAATTAAACTAAGCATTTTTAAAAAAAAAAAATTGATGCACAGATTAGAGAATCTATGAGATATTGAGGAATCAAGTATTAAGAAAATTCAATAAAGAGTTAAGTCCAGAACATAAAAATTTTTTTTGGAGCATTTCTAATTATTTCTACTAGCATCAAAGAAAAGTCTACTTTTTATAGGCTTGTGTAGGGTAACTATACGTTTCTTCATATAAAAATTTATTTTAATAAAATAGTTTCCAAGTACTTCTCACTGAGTAACCGGGCCTCTTTGCCTAAGCAAGCATTGAGTTTCGCGTCAAAAGGTGGGAAGGGCAAAGAAGCTCGTTGTAAAGCTAGTCTTAACTCGTAGCCTATTTGATTCGAGCTAGTAAGCCCGAGGGGTATTCTATACCTAGTGCCCTAAAGCCAACTGGTTTGGGAGTCATTGGCCCAAGACTCGCTACATGGATCAAATAGAAAGCTTAAGGAGTTAAGACACTCAATAGTGGTACAACGTTAAAAAAAAAAAAAAAAAAAAAAAAAAAAAAAAAGAAAAAGAAACATTGGTTTCCCACCGAGTAACCGGGTCCCGTTGCCTAAGTAAGCAATGATATTCGCATCAAAAAGTGGGCAATGTGAAAATAAAAATTAATAAATGAAGGATGGAAGTAGCAATACACCTGCCTATATGAAAGTTTAGACAAATCAGAGATAAAAGTGGAATAATTTAGAAAAAGTTCTGAAAAATTTAATGTTCTTTACTTAATTTTTCTATTGATAAGTATTAATACCCCAATGATATATCTCATTTAAGCTCTACTGAATATCAATGGCCATTTTGAAAATTGCTTAGGTAAAATTCGAAACTCTAAAGTTAAAAGGTATTTAAAACTAAATTCTTTCTTTACTCGAGGACGAGCAAAGCTTAAGTTGGGGGGTGTGATAAACATCATAAATTCACCAATAAAAGTATTAATTTATCAATTAATTTATATTAATTTTTAAGAATTAATAATCAATTTATATATAATTTTTGAAAAATTTCATATTTTTATTAATTAAAAAATTAATTAAAAAATAATAAAAATTAATAAAAATTAAAAAATAAAATTTTATTATCAATAGAAAGAGCTCATTTTTTTGATCACAACGAAATAAATTTCAAGTAAAACGGAGCTAAAATGAAAAAGATATGAATTTTTAAAAATATAAAATAAATAAAAATTAAATAAAAAAAGAAAACGGCTCAGCCGGCTCCGCAAGCCGAGCCACCAAGCCAAGCCGAGCCATCAAGCCGACTCAGCCGTTGAAGCCATCAGCCGGTCCACGATCTAGGCGTGGACCGCCAGCTCAGCAAATTCCGGCGAATCAGAGATTGCCACGTGGTGGACCTAGACCCCTTAAGGGTCTACAGAAATTTATCGCGGCTCACAAGGGTAATTTAGTCTTTTCGTCTGACAACAGCGGCGCTGATTGGTTGCGGTGTGCGGTGCGGCCGGTCCACGCGGTCCATGGGAACAGTTATTGCGCGATCGGACGGATGTGGTTGTTTGCGGTCAGGATCGGACGGCTGTGGTTGCTTCCGAATTTTATTCAGATACAAACATCACGCGGATCACCATCGGACGGCAGCGCTCGATCCAGGCGATGATCCGACGGTCCAGAATGCTGCCGGCGGTGATCAAGACTCCCGAAGCGCGATTTGCGGCCAGATTTCCTCGATCAAGCGCGATCCAACGGCCAGAATTTAATCCGACCCGATCTGAGCTTATCTGCATCCGATTTTGATGATTTTTGGACCGTTGGATTCCTATTGAATGGCTGGATTTTATCAGATTTATCAGAGTCATATCAGAGCTATTTTGATTCAAATTTTATCCAATTTTTTTTGTATTTTGATGATTACAAAGGCTATTAGTCCCATATTGCCTTTAGAAAAAATATCCAGCCCTCCTAGCTCTATAAAAAGGACCCCAGGCCATCAGAAATTAATATCTCCGATCAAGGTGAAGCTTTGGTACAGGGCGAAGCCAGGCTATGGGTTAAAGGCTGCTTCGAAGCAACGGGTGCCGAGAAGAAGAGCCGAGCTTCTACACCATCTTTCTGCCAATGCCGATCCAAGATCAGAGATCAGGCTATTTTATTTTATTATCTTTTCTTTTTAAATTTTATGTATTTAAATTCTAAAATTTTAGTTAATAAAAATTTTTATATTTTAATTTTTTACTTTTTATTTTTATTGCAATTTAATTTTTGCACTTTAAATTATTGCTTTGCAAGTAGATGCTAAGATCTAACTAGTAGATCTTAGTACCAAATTTAAATTCCTGCATCTTTTAATTTTTATTTTCAATCTTCCGACTTCAATTTTTATTTCAAAATTCAAATCATTTTCTTTTTCTTCTAAAAAAAAAATCAAAGATTTCAAATCTAAAAATACTACCTTCCCTGTGGATTCGACCCGACTCACTACTATTTACGTATTTTCAATAATTTTAAGAAGTCGGATTAAACTGATAAACACGGTATCTTAACGACAGCATCGCGTCCCTATCATTCATCCAATTAGAATTGTCAATCATCAAGACAATTCTAATTGGTCCCAAAATCTACTAGTGATACCTAACAGTATACGGTGGCAACCTATTAGAATTGAATAGCAAACCTCTTGGTGTAGCTACCTATGTGATTGGGTTCTTCTATCTTGAGTCCTGACAGGATTAGGGTTAAGATGAACTCATCAAACCCAACACCTATCATATGAATGAATCATTTGATTCGAGTCTGATGTCAAACCCTAATAGAAACTTCTTTCTATTATTTTATACTACCATGGCCATGGATTTTAGGACTCAATCTCATAATCATCATAAGACCACTCCTCTACTAAGGTTGATAGATCCCATTTTGGTGCGATCCAGTTTCTACAATGAATAAGGTATAAGTCATCCACAATGTCCCAGGCATCACCAAGCTCTGATACCAAATTGTAGACCCATGATATTGCTCGAACACCAATCATTTTTGACATTACAAGCATCGATATCATGTTGTGAAAGTCCCTAATCTTTAGCACAGATCTGAAGGAACCTATGACATTCTTTATAGGCAACAAATCATAGATTCAACAACTAGATCTATGCTAGGGCACCTCCCTCCTTGGGCTTGAGGGAGGTGCCCCCTCTCTCTAGGGCTTCTTCAAAAATCTAGGGCAACAACACTAGAGAGAAGAGAAGAAGAGAGAATTGAGGGAGAAAAGGTCTATATTCTACAACATTTACAGCATTATGAAACCCTAATACAACCTATGTATTTATACATAGCCATTAGGCCTGACCAAAAAACTCTCCGGCTAACCCAATACGTGAAAGAACTCATTGAGCCCATGTATACCCATGTCTCCCATACTCTCATCCTCTGGATCTAGACCCAACCCATACATGAATTAGCCCCCTTAAGACCTCTCAAAGCAGGCCTTAAGACCCCTAGGATCAACCCAAACCCTAGCCCAAAATAGACCCTCACGTAACTCTGCCCGCGCACTAAGTCAGCTTAGTCTTAGCACTGAGTCAGCTAAGTTCTACTGGGTCGGCTCAGTCTGAAACTAAGCTAGCCTAGTTTTGTGCCATGCCAACAGTCCCAAATGCGCAGCTCTCTATTTTGCCTATGCAATGAGACTTAGTCGATCCAGTTTTTGACTGAGTCGGCTAACTTGCAGAAAATCTCCTTTCTACAGTCATAATTCTCCGACTTTGATTTCTTGCTTCATCTTAAATCTCAGATCACTAAAGCACCAACCAAGCTCCTAGAATTGCCGGAGCCAATACCTTGACTCCTTCCATGGCCCTTTAAGGATTGGGAGCACTACAAATCTTTACAATCTCCACCTTTGGTGCTCCCAAGCCTTGGCAAACCCCTTGACAATGCCCTCCTGCATGATCCCACTATCCCTATGCACTCGACAGCACCTACGTAAATATCACCTCTACCAATCCTCTTCAGCTGTTGTGCACCCTTGAGGCCTTTAGGATGACTGCCTCCACTGCTGAAGACCTTGGCTTGCACCTCTGCACCATCCTAGAATTATAGGATCCCTTCTGCTAAGCAGTTGCATCATTTTTTTTGAAATTTCATAGATAACCTATAGTATTTCTACACCAACACATACTGTACCACCTGACATGATCTCCTCAGAGATATGCCTGTCCACCTGTACACGTCACTCCATCTGAAATTGTGCATCACCGGCACTCTGAACTCATGCCAAATTTTTTCTTCACTTGTAAAGCCACTACTGTGGAGCTCCACCTATATCTAAAGTCATCTAATGCCGCAGAAGTCAACTCTATCACCGAGTTCCTCGAGGCTAACCACTCAATGCTGCACTGCTAAGCCTATCACTGCACCTTGAAAATCGTCGCTGCCCCTTTGAACCCTCCATACTCCGTGGCCCTCTTCGAAGTTATCTTGGATACCTCCGCAACCCATGGGTACCTTCGAAATCTAAGAGCTCATCCAACTCTTCTAAATCTAGTAACTGAATCCTAAAAAATTTCATCCTAGTCTTTCTCTTCTGCCCCTACACCAACCATCACTTTAGTTGCACTATGAAAACCATCCTCTACCTGAACCGTGACTCTTCCTGATGCTCCTGTAGAAGAAATCTGATCCACGATACTCCCAATTGCTAGAGACCTCCTGGCGCTTTCTGAGACCCCCTAGCTCTCCCTAAGATCTACTTTCAATCTCCCTAAGATACCACTAACACTCTCTACCAAGATACACTCCTCGACTGCAGCACCATCGAGCCTCTCTTAGCCCTTATGCCTCTAGGGTAGCATGCTCCTATAGCACTCTAGTGCTTCCTGACTTATCTCTACGCCACTCTATAGCCATCCAGTCTTGACCTACTGGACGTCCATGGATCATCCATCTCCATCACTTCCAAGGCTGCATAAATCCATACTCTAATTGAACCGTTGAATATATCTCTAACTACTTTCCCACCTTCCTAACATCGAAGGATGTATAGTCACTTCTTCAGCCTTCCTTCGATCATTAATACTTGAGAAATGTCTCTTCAATAGCCCCACACTATCCATCTTTTTAAAGAACTCTGATGCTCTCTACTGAGATACCTTCCTCAGATGCAGCATTGCTGAGTCTCTCTCAACTCTACATCTTTAGGGAAATGCTACTGTAGCACTCCAGTGCTTCCTATCTGTCACATAATCTGAAAAGAAATTCTGATTTTTCGAACCAGGTTCGTTCAGATCTGATCAGATCAAGAGATATATTTTAAAATTTTTTTTCTTTGATCTAGATCAGATCTAAGATGTTTTAGATCTGATTATTATTATTTTAGAAATTAAAATAAAATTAGATAAATTAAATGAGATTTAATTGATCTTAAAGTGGGTAATCTTATTATCCATTGATGATCCTGTAAGCAGCGAAAGGTTCTGGATCAAGCCACGCAAGTGCTTGGCCTCTATCGATATCCACTTAGACTAGATCTGGAGATCCTCTTCTTCTCTATCACGTCTCCAAAAATCAGATCTGGATCTGATCTGGAGGATCTTCAAAACTCCTTTTGAAGATCAACAGTCATTCTTTGCAGCAGCGCAGCCTTCTAGCTTTCACTCGCCTTTCTCTTATCAAGATTGCACCAACCAAGGTCCAAAACCCTTTTGGATGTGGAGAGGAGAGGGAGAAGATGCTTTGGTGTGGAGGAGGATGCTTTGGTGTGGAGGAGGATGAAGGGAAATCCTGATTTCCCGATCTAGGTTCGTCCAGATCTGATCAGATCAAGAGATATATTTTAAAAATTTTTCTCTTGATCCCAATCAGATCTTGATATGTTTCAGATCTGATTCTTATTATTTTAATAAATAAAATAAAATAAGATAAATTAAATCAAATTTAATTTACCTGATTTGGGTAATCCTATTACCCTGTAGATGATCCTGATTGCAGCGGAAGGTTCTGGATCTAGCCACGCAAGCGCCTGGCCTCTACCGGTATCCACTCGGGTTGGATCTGGAGATCCTCTTCTTCTCTATCACACCTCCAAAAATCAGATCTGGATCTGATCTGGAGGATCTTCAAAACTCCTTTTGAAGATCAGCAGTCGTCCTTTGCAGCAGTGCAGCCTTCTTCTTTTGATCGCCTTTCTTTTGATCTGGAACGCACCAACCTAAGTCCAAAACTCTTTTGGACGTGGAGAGGAGAAGGAGGAGAAGTTTAGGCATGGAGGAAGAGGGGAGAGGCAGCCTTGGGGCGTGGGAAATCTCTATTCTAATTGCATTAGAATCTGAGTTGGGCGCAGGGTCTTATTTATAGACTAAGCGTGATCCAACTCCTCTTCCTCTCCAACCAATCACAACCCTTTGTGAAATCAGATCTAAATCTGATTGGTGGAATAGAGACCCCTGGATTCCTCCTTAGAGGGCGCCTAAGACCAGTCAAACTGGATTCTTAGTAGAACTCTGATTGGAATCCAAAAGGGAGGTGGAGTCCTTGTCCAACAAGGACTCCAAGGCGCCTCCAACTTGGGCGCACGCCTAGGGTGGCGTGCGCCCTCCTCCTTGCCAGGTTCTGGCAGGGGGACAGGCCCCCACCAGTTCTCCAATAGGTGCATGACATGTGGACAAAAGTCAAAGTGTCTATGGTCAACATTTGACCAGTCAAAGGTCAACTTTTGACCAAAGTCAAAGGACCAAAAATGGCAGGTGACCAAAAATGGCAGGTCATGTCTTATAAAATAAGACAACCTTCTCTAACTTGGACAACCTCCAGTTAGACCATATGAAGGCCTCTGATTGAGCACAAACTCCTTTGGCTCAGTCAGGACAACTTATTTATGATAGTAAAAGAAGAACGTTAGGTTCAATCGAGTGCTAGCACGATTTCCTTGAACCTAATTGAATCTCATTCAGATCAATTGAACTAGATCAGTTCAATTGATGATCACCAGATTCAAACCCTTGTTTGTGTGACCCAGTTAGGTTCAGTTCTGTATGGTAATGGGATATGTCATGATCTCTATCATAGACATCATCGAAACTCCTTTCGATGGATCAGAACTCTTCTGATTCGAACAGCTAGAATGATCGATCATCTAAATCATTCTAATTGCTCCCAAAATCCACCAGTGACACCTAGCAGTATATGGTGGCAACCCATCAGAGCTGAATGCGAACCTCTTGGTGCAGCTACCTGTGTGATTAAGTTCTTCTATCTTGAGCCCCGATCAGATTAGGGTTAAGGTAAACTCGTCAAACCCTAGTCTCTGTCATATGATATAATCATTCGATTCGAGTCCAATGTGAAAATCTAAATAGAAACTCTTTCTATTATTTCACTCTGCCATGGCCATGGGCTTCAGGACTTGATTCTCATGATTATCATAGGGCTGCTCCTCTACCACCGAGGTAGATAGATCCCATCTTGATGCAATCCAGTTCCTACAATGAACATGCTATAGCCAACATACACCTCAGGGTTCCATATGGCTAGGAGACCGAGTAATGGTGTAGTCAAACTATAACACCCTCAAGGTGAACTGCCGATGCATCTCAGGTCAAAGAACCAGACACACTACTGCAGCATCGAGTCAGTCATTGACGAGAAGGTAGACTTCCTAATGACTACTCGAGGTGGTCACGCTCAGTGCCCTCATTGTCTAACGAGTACCTATACTCTTGCTCCGGTGTCTCCACACCGTAGATTCAAGACTCATCTACTAAAGAGAAGCGATCGTACACCAACCTTCCGGATCAATCACCATCCTCGTGATGATCCTATGGTCGGGAGCTGTTTATGAGTTAATAATGATTATTCATGTCTTAAATTTTCAACTCTTGAAAATATGAATTATCATTACCATTAACTCAAAGGATGTATCACAGACACTAAATACACAGGTGTGATAGAAAATAACCCATTTTATTAATTATAGTCAAAATTACGTTGATGATCCTGTAAGCAGCGAAAGGTTCTGGATCAAGCCACACAAGTGCTTGACCTCTATCGATATCCACTTGGACTAGATCTGGAGATCCTCTTCTTCTCTATCACATCTCCAAAAATCAGATCTGGATCTGATCTGGAGGATCTTCAAAACTCCTTTTGAAGATCAACAGTCATCCTTTGCAGCAGCGCAGCCTTCTAGCTTTCACTCGCCTTTCTCTTATCTAGATTGCACCAACCAAGGTCCAAAACCCTTTTGGACGTGGAGAGGAGAGGGAGAAGATGACTTTGGCATGGAGGAAGGAGAGGGAGAGGCAGCCTTGGGGCGTGGGATCTCAATTGAATTCAGATTCTTTTGAGTTGGGCGCAGGGTCTTATTTATAGACTAAGCTTGTGATCCAACTCCTCTTCTTCCCAACCAATCACAACCCTTTGTGAAATCAGATCTAAATCTGATTGGTGGAAATAGAGTCCCCTGGATTCCTCCTTAGAGGGTGCCTAAGACCAGTCAAAGTTGGTTCTTAGGAGAACTCTAATTGGAATCCAAAAAGGAGATGGAGTCCTTGTCCAACAAGGACTCCTAGGCGCCTCCAACTTGGGCACACGCCAAGGGTGGCGTGCGCCCTCTTCCTTGCCAGGTTCTGGCAGGGGGACAGGCCCCCACCAGCTCTCCAATAGGTGCATGACATGTGGTCAAAAGTCAAAGTGTCAATGGTCAACATTTGACCAGTCAAAGGTAGACTTTTGACCAAAGTCAAAGAACAAGAAATGGCAGGTGACCAAAAATGGCAGGTAATGTCTTACAAAATAAGACAACCTTTTCTGACTTGGACAACCTCCAGTCAGACCATATGAAGGCCTCTGATTGAGCACAAACTCCTTTGGCTCAGTCAGGACAACTTATTTATGATAGTAAAAGAAGAACGTTAGGTTCAATCGAGTGCTAGCACGATTTTCCTTGAACCTAATTGAATCTCATTCAGATCAATTGAACTAGATCAGTTCAATTGATGATCACCAGATTCAAACCCTTGTTTGTGTGACCCAGTTAGGTTCAGTTCTGTATGGTAATGGGATATGTCATGATCTCTATCATCGACATCATCGAAACTCCTTTCGATGGATCAGAACTCTTCTGATTCGAACAGCTAGAATGATCGATCATCTAAATCATTCTAATTGCTCCCAAAATCCACCAGTGACACCTAGCAGTATATGGTGGCAACCCATCAGAGCTGAATGCGAACCTCTTGGTGCAGCTACCTGTGTGATTAAGTTCTTCTATCTTGAGCCCCGATCAGATTAGGGTTAAGGTGAACTCGTCAAACCCTAGTCTCTGTCATATGATGTAATCATTCGATTCGAGTCCAATGTGAAAATCTAAATAGAAACTCTTTCTATTATTTCACTCTGCCATGGCCATGGGCTTCTGGACTTGATTCTCATGATCATCATAGGGCTGCTCCTCTACCACCGAGGTAGATAGATTCCATCTTGATGCAATCCAGTTCCTACAATGAACATGCTATAGCCAACATACACCTCAGGGTTCCATATGGCTAGGAGACCGAGTAATGGTGTAGTCAAACTATAACACCCTCAAGGTGAACTGCCGATGCACCTCAGGTCAAAGAACCAGACACACTACTGCAGCATCGAGTCAGTCATTGACGAGAAGGTAGACTTCCTAATGACTACTCGAGGTGGTCACGCTCAGTGCCCTCGTTCTCTAACGAGTACCTGTACTCTCGCTCCGGTGTCTCCACACCGTAGACTCAAGACTCATCTACTAAAGAGAAGCGATTGTACACCAACCTTCCGGATCAATCACCATCCTCGTGATGATCCTATGGTCGGGAGCATTTTATGAGTTAATAATGATTATTCATGTCTTAAATTTTCAACTCTTGAAAATATGAATTATCATTACCATTAACTCAAAGGATGTATCACAGACACTAAATACACATATGTGATAGAAAATAACCCATTTTATTGATTATAGTCAAAATTATAATTTTGCCCCTAGAAGTGTATTACAAGTGTCAGCCAATTCTGGCTTCTAGGGCACATATATCTAACAATCTCCCACTTGTCCTAAAGCCAATTGGCTACAAGTCTAAGTCCCATCTTCTCAAGGTGGGCTTCGATCTTCTGCTGGCCCAACGGCTTTGTAAGTGGGTCTGCCACATTATCTGTGGAGTTGACTCTCTTGACCTCGACGTAACCCTTCTCGAGGTAATCGCGGATGAGGTGGTATCGCCGCTCAATGTGCTTGGATTTCTGGTGAGACCTCGGCTCCTTAGCAAGGGCTATGGCGCCATTGTTGTCGCAGTATAGAGGAATGGCATCTGATGGCATTACTCCAATTTCTGCAGCAAACTTCTTGTACCAGAATGCTTCCTTCGCAGCCTCTGATGCAGCGATATATTCTGCTTCCATGGTGGAATCTGCTATCACAGTTTGCTTGGAACTCTTCCAGCTGACAGCACCACCATTGCACACAAACAGACTTCCCAGATGTCGACTTTCGATCATCTATATCGGACATGAAATCCGAGTCTGTGTATCCCTGGACTTGGAGTTCTCCATTACCAAAGACCAACATCATATCCTTAGTTCTTCTCAAGTACTTAAGGATACATTTCACAGAAGTCCAGTGTTCTTCACCTGGATTTGACTGATATCTGCTTGTGACACTCACAGCATGGGCTATATCAGGTCGTGTACATAGCATGGCATACATGAGGCTCCCTATTGCAGAAGCATAAGGGATCTTGCTCATGCGTTCTATTTCCTCAGGTGTGCTAGGGCACATCTTCTTGGAAAGATGAATACCATGTCTGAAGGGTATTAATCCCCTCTTAGAGTTTTCCATACTAAACCTCTTTAGTACTTTCCTCTATGTACATCTTCTGTGAAAAGTCCTAGCATCCTATTCGGTCTATCCCTATAGACCTTAATTCCTAGAATAAAGGATGCTTCACCTAGGTCTTTCATGGAGAATTCCTTGGACAACCATATTTGACTGATGTCAACATGGGAATATCATTCCCAATAAGGAGGATGTCATCCACGTACAATACGAGGAAGACAACAGCGCTCCCACTGACCTTTTTGAAAACACATGGTTCCTCTTCATTTTTGATGAAACCAAACATTTTTGATCACATCATTGAAATGAGTGTTCCAGCTCCGAGATGCTTGCTTAAGTCCATATATGGACCTTTGCAGCTTGCAAACCTTGTGATCAGTATCACTGGATGTGAAACCTAGCGGCTGTTCCATATAGATATCTTCCTCAAGATATCCATTTAAGAATGCCGTTTTCACGTCCATTTGCCATATTTCATAATCGAAATAGGCTGCAACGGCAAGCAATGTGCGGATGGATTTTAGCATAGCCACTGGGGAAAAGGTATCCTGATAGTCAATGCCTTCGCGTTGACTATAACCTTTTGCCACTAGTCTAGCCTTGAATGTCTCCACATTCCCATCTGCACCAATCTTTCTCTTGAAGATCCATTTACACCCAATAGGTACTATACCTTCTGGTGGATCTACCAAGGTCCAGACTTGGTTTGAGTGCATCGAGTCAATTTCTGACTGCATTGCCTCTAGCCATTTCTCGGAGTCGATATCTGATATCGCCTCGTTGTAGGTTTTGGGATCATCACCATGAGCACCATTACCTACGAGGAACATTTTCCTCTACTTCCTCTGAAATAATACCTAAGTATCTTTCAGGGGGATGGAAAACTCTTTCCGATCTACGAGGTGGAGGAGGTAGTGTTCTTATTGGCTCAACCTGATTTGGTTCCAATTGGTCCTTAGCTCGTTGTACTTGTGAGACTTTCTCATCAAGCTTAATCTGCTTTCCAATGCCGCTATCTTGAATAAACTATTTTTCAAGAAAGATGGCATGTCGACTCACAATCACATTGTGGTCTTCTGGAATGTAGAAATAGTATCCTAATGACTCTTTAGGATATCCTATGAATCGAGCTCTAAAGGACCTAAACTCTAACTTGTCCGCTTGTTGTCTTTTGACATGAGCCGGACAACCCCAAATTCTGAGATGACTCAGACTTGGTTTCTTACCGTGCCATATCTCATACGGTGTGGTAGGAACGGTTTTAGAGGGAACCCTATTCAGTAGATAAATTGAAGTTAACAATGAGTGTCCCCAAAGAAAATCAGGGAGGTCTGTGAAGCTCATCATGGATCGAACCATATCCAATAGAGTCCGATTTCTCCATTCTGAAACCCCGTTGAGTTGAGGTGTTCCTGGTGGAGTCCATTGAGAGACTATGCCATTTTTCCTTGAGATAGTCTAGGAATTCCCGGCTAAGGTATTCACCTCCTCGATCTGATCGAAGAACCTTAATGGGTTTTCCAGTTTGTTTTTCTACTTCATGTCTGAATTCTTTGAACTTTTCAAAAGCTTCAGACTTGTGTCTCATAAGATACACATACCCATACCTAGACAGATCATCGGTAAAGGTAATGAAGTAGACAAAATTGCCTCTAGCCGGCACATCAAATGGGCCGCACACATCAGTATGTACTAGGGCAAGGAGATCTGTGGCCCTCTCCCCATGTCCAACAAAAGGGAGTTTAGTCATTTTGCCTTGAAGACAAGATTCACAAGTTGGATATGACTCAAAAGTCAATGGACTCAATAGCCCATTTTTCTCCAATTTGTTGATCCTATCTTCTGCTATATGACCTAATCTCAGGTGCCATAGATATCTATCGTTTGGACTATCCCTAGGTCGTTTGGCATTCACGTTTTGCTCGATAGTTAGAAACAGGTACATCAATATGTAGCTGATAAAGACCATTAATAAGGAAACCATTTGCAATTTTATTTCTTTCATAAAGAATGTTACAATGGTCCTTAAAGAAGGTAATCACATAGCCTTCTTGTGCTAAGCATGAAACAGAAATCAAATTCCTGCTAGCTGCAGGCACATAATAACAGTCTTTCAAAACTAAGTCTAAACCAGATGGTAATCGAAGAGGGTATGTTCCCACGGCTACTGCAGCAACTCTTGCTCCATTACCGATGCGTAGGATCATGTCTCCATCCCTCAGCCTCCTGCTATCCTCAAGACCCTGCATGGAAGTGCACAGATGAGCACTAGAACCAGAGTCAAGCACCCAACTGGATGCAGAAGAAACCGTAAGGTTAGACTCAATAACGAGCATACCTCCAGAAGGACCTTCCTTCTTGTTCTTCAGGGTGGCCAGGTAAGTAGGGCAGTTCCGCTTCCAATGGCCGTCGCTGTTGCAATGGAAACACTTTCCTTTGACATCGGCCTTTTTCTTCGGCTTCTGCCTTCTTCTTCTTTGATCCTTCCACCTTTTGCTTTTTCACAGACTTCTTTTTCTTTCCATAAGACTTTCTTTTGGAAGAAGTCCATTCCATAGCAAGAACTGAGCC
Organism: Cocos nucifera; assembly: GCA_006176705.1. Taxonomy (NCBI): domain Eukaryota; kingdom Viridiplantae; phylum Streptophyta; class Magnoliopsida; order Arecales; family Arecaceae; genus Cocos; species Cocos nucifera. The sequence goes on along the minus strand of QRFJ01001167.1, from coordinate 206,252 downwards.
TTTAGAACCTTTCATAGAAAGCTCAGCGGTAACCAGCATATTCATTAATTCGGCCAAGGAATTTTGAAGTTTATGCATGTGGTAATTCATGATGAATTGCCCATATGCATCAGTCAAGGATTGCAGAATAATATCGTTCTGCAGGTCCAAGTCTAACTTCACACCGAGCTTCTCAAGCTCTTCCATGTCCTTGATCATTGTCAGACAGTGATCTTGGACTGACTGCCCATCACGCATCTTAGCCTTAAAAAGTCATTTCGTGACTTGATATTTGGCTGCGCGACTCTGTTCACCAAACATCTCCTGCAGGTGAGCCAACATTTGGCGAGCAGTCCCGATATCTTCATGTTGGCGCTGGAGCTCATCAGACATCGAGCCCAACATGTAATATCTGGCCTTATTATCTTGTCTATCCATTTTTCCAGAGATGCTCTCTGTTCAATAGATGGACGCACTGGTAAGGTGGGAGGATCCTGATCCAAAACATGGGTTAACTTCTCAAAACCCAAAATAATTTTATAGTTCCTAAGCCAATCTTTATAATTGGGTCCGATCAGTCTGTGTGTGTCCAGGATACGTGCTAATAGGTTGGATGTAGACATTTTTCTATAGAGAGTCAAAGATTCTAGTTAGATACTGTAATTATGACTTGACCAATTTATTTAAAAATTTTATTTCTAAATAAATTAGCTCCACTATTTTCTCAGATCCCTACACTTTCCCTATAGAGATGCAAAAATCTCCATGATTAATGATTTTTAGTGGGTGGTGTGGTCTCACCAACTGACTCATCACCTCACCTAACAGTTATTGGTGATGGGTTAGCCAATGAGTAAACAACTCTTGTTTAATGATTCTCTAATCATGGTGCACCCAAACTTGGTCTCTAATTCATGAATCTCACCGTATCTAGAATATTGATCCACTCCTTAGTTAAGTCAAACCCACCATTTGCACAGACTGGGTTCCTAATTGAGTCTCTCACCGTATCCGAAAATATTGAGTCCAACTCATCCTCCACCCATAGCATCCAATGCTAAGAGACATGGTTGCATCTCCCCGGTGCAACTGAGCCACTATATCCAGTCGAGAAACAATCAACCCCGGGAAGGCCCGCACATCTACAAATGGTGGAAGACTCAGACTTTAATCTTTTTCTAGGAAGAATTGATTCAGGTCTCATTAAACTAGACAGTATCAATAGTCATAACAATTTAAGACTACCTAGTTCGCATTGGGTTGTTTAGCCGAATTATTGATCACCTTAGATCAGACCTGTATCAACAGATAATGGCCAGAATAAGTGAGATCGATGGAAGGAATATGCCATAACTCGTACAAGAACGCATTCAGGTCGAGTAGCTATCCAATTAAAATTAGTCGGTCGTATGTGCCAAACTTACCTTAGACACCAAATTGTTGAGTCAGAGCCAAATTGGGTTTGCCAACAATCCAGATTCTAACCTCTGAGCTAAATAGGTCTGATTGATTGTGACTACTCGATTCTTGACCAAACTTAATCCTATTAGGCTGGTCACATTTAAGCATTGTTGATCCCCTCTAACAACTTTAATTTGGTTTGATCAACCGCTTAGACCCTAATTGAGCTACAAAGCCCAAACCCAGTATTATGAAATATGTCCTTAGATCTGAAATTCTCAATTTTAGATCTAATTAATATTCTATAATCTTAATTTTTAATTAAGTAGGGTTTCATAAACAAAATATACACAATAAATCCTAGGATTTTAGGATCTAGGATTTTGCAGAAAGTAAGTTTTGGGTTTCTGATTAAGGACGAACGTGCAGCACCCCTATACGTCATAAGAACATCCCATCGAATGGAAAGAGAGGGCCTTTAAACCCTTCTTCATTCTTATGATCGGACGGCAGAGGAACACCTTAATCAGGAACATGCAATACTACAAAATAATTTTAGATCAATTCATATATCTCATTACAAATTAGATCTAATCATGGCATATTTTGCATACATCTCATGTATCGAATCATGCATATTTTCAGATCTAAATTATTTCATAAAATCTAAAAAATTAAATTTAAATTGATCTAATCATAATAAATTCTAATCTAGACATTAATGTGAACTTTCTATCAACCAGTCTAGACATGCATCTATCCTATCTCATATGATGTTTAAAATTAATAATTTATTTTGCTATATTTTTTAGATGTTATTATAATCATTATAATATCAAAAAATAGTAAATAAATCAATATAAATATGATTTAATCAAATAAATTAAAAACATACAAGACTATTCTATAGAACTATTCTATTTTAGAACCAGTCATGCATATTTTTTAATCTTAGATCCAAATTATTAATTAATTTTTTTATAATTTAGATCAGATCAACATTCATGTTGATATTTGAAATCACTTATTTTCTAATTAAATAAATTTAAAAATAGATCTAAACACTTTTAGAACCTAGGCTCTGATACTAGTTGAAGGAAAATCCTAATTTTTCGGACCAGGTTCGTTCAGATCTGATCAGATCAAGAGATATATTTCAAAAATTTTTCTCTTTAATCTAGATCAGATCTAAAATATTTTAAATCTAATTATAATTATTTTAAAAATTAAAATAAAATTAGATAAATTAAATTAGATTTAATTTATCTTGAAGTGGGTAATCTTATTACCCATTGATGATCCTGTAAGCAGTGGAAGGTTCTGGATCAAGCCACGCAAGTGCCTAGCCTCTACCGATATCCACTTGGGCTAGATCTGGAGATCCTCTTCTTCTCTATCACATCTCCAAAAATCAGATTTGAATCTGATCTGAAGGATCTTCAAAACTCCTTTTGAAGATCAACAGTCGTCCTTTGCAGCAGCGCAGCCTTCTAGCTTTCACTCGCCTTTCTCTTATCTAGATTGCACCAACCAAGGTCCAAAACCCTTTTGGACATGGAGACGAGAGGGAGAAAATGCTTTGGCATGGAGGAGGAGAGGAGAAAAGGCCTTGGGGTGTGGAGATCTCAATTAATTCAAATACCTCTTTGAGTTGGGCGTAGGGTCTTATTTATAGACTAACTGTGATCCAACTCCTCTTCTTCCCAACCAATCACAACTCTTTGTGAAATCAGATTTAAATCTGATTGGTGGGAATAGAGTCCCCTGGATTCCTCCTTAGAGGGCACCTAAGACCAATAGGGACTCCTGGGCGCCTCCAACTTGGGCACATGCCAAGGGTGGCGTGCGCCCTCTTCCTTGCCAGGTTCTGGTAGGGGGATAGGCCCCCACCAGATCTCCAATAGGTGCGTGACACATGGATAGAAGTCAAAGTATCAATGGTCAACATTTGACCAGTCAAAGGTAGACTTTTGACCAAAGTCAAAGAATGAGAAATGGCAGGTGACCAAAAATGGCAGGTAATGTCTTACAAAATAAGACAACCTTTTTTGACTTGCACAACCTCCAGTCAGACCATATGAAGGCCTCTGATTGAGCACAAACTCCTTTAGCTCAGTCAAGATAACTTATTTATGATAGTAAAAGAAGAACGTTAGGTTCAATCGAGTGCTAGCACGATTTTCTTGAACCTAATTGAATCTCATTCAGATCAATTGAACTAGATCAGTTCAATTGATGATCACCAGATTCAAACCCTTATTTGTGTGACTCAGTTAGGTTCAGTTCTGTATGGTAATGGGATATGTCATGATCTCTATCATCGACATTATCGAAACTTCTTTCGATGCATCAGAACTCTACTAATTCGAACAGCTAGAATGATCGATCATTTAAATCAGTCTAATTGCTCCCAAAATCCACTAGTGACACCTAGCAGTATATGGTGGCAACCAATCAGAGCTAAATACGAACCTCTTGGTGCAACTACTTGTGTGATTTAGTTCTTCTTATCTTGAGTCCCGATCAGATTAGGGTTAAGGTGAACTCGTCAAATCCTAGTCTTTGTCATATGATGTAACCATTCGATTTCAAGTCCAATGTGAAAACCTAAATAGAAACTCTTTCTATTATTTCACTTTGCCATGGCCATGGACTTCTGAACTTGATTCTCATTATCATCATAGGGATGTTCCTCTACCATCGAGGTAGATAGATTCCATCTTGATGCTATCTAGTTCCTACAATGAACATGCTATAGCCAACATACACCTCAGGATTCCATGTGGCTAGGAGACCGAGTAATGGTGTAGTCAAACTAAAACACCCTCAAGGTGAACTGTCGATGTACCTCAGGTCAAAGAACCAGACACACCACTACAGCATCGAGTCAGTCATCGACGAGAAGGTAGACTTCCTAATGACTACTCGAGGTGGTCACACTCAGTGCCCTCGTTCTCTAACGAGTACCTGTACTCTCACTTCGGTGTCTCCACACCATAGACTTAAGACTCATCTACTAAAGAGAAGCGATTGTACATCAACCTTTTAGATCAATCACCATCCTGGTGATGATCCTATGGTCGAAATTATTTTATGAGTTAATAATGATTATTCATGTCTTAAATTTTCAACTCTTGAAAAATATGAATTACAATTACCATTAACTCAAAAGATGTATCACAGACACTAGATACACATATGTGATAAAAAATAACCAATTTTATTGATATTAATCAAAATTATAATTTGGCCCCTAGAAGTGTATTACAAGTGTCAGCCAATTCTAGCTTCTAGGGCACATATATCTAACATAATCGTCATACATCCCAGTCTTTTCACCATGATCGATCATTAAATCACGCATCCAATCCTTCCACTATAGGAAAATTCCTTTCCATTAATCTTCTCAACCTCTACCTTCAACTCACTACTCCTGGTTGGCCAAATCACAGCAATAACAAAGATAGGACTGAGACATACCATGAAATTTTTGTGTAGATTTTTGATTTTATCTTGTATGAATTCTCCTTCGCTTTCATGCACCATCAAACTCTGAAACCTAGCCCCTTTCATGCATCATCAGGCTCTAAAATCTGGCTCCTTCCACGCACCATCAGGCTCTGAAACCTGGCTCTAATACCATATTGCCATCCACAACAACTCAGGCATCATCTTGCTTTGATACCAAATTATAGACCCATGATATCATTCGAACGTCAATCATCCTTGACATCACAAGTACTGATATCATGTTGCGGAAGTTTCTAATCTTTAGCATGGACCTGAAGAAACCTACGACGTTCTCTATGGGCAGCAAACCATAGATCTAACACCTAGATCTATGCTGGGGCACCTCCCTCCTTAGGCTTAAGAGAGGCACCCCCTCTCTCTAGGGATTCTTCAAGAACCTAGGGCAACAACACTAAAAAGAAGAGAAGAAAAGAGAATTGAGGGAGAAAAGATCTATATTCCACAACATTCATAGCATTATGAAACTCTAATACAACCTATGTATTTATACATAGCCATTAGGCCCGACCAAAATACTCTCTGGCTAACCCAATACATGAAAGCACTCACCGAGCCTATGTACACCTATATCTCCCATTCTCTCATCCTTTGGATCTAGACCCAACCTATATATGAATTAGCCCCCTTAAGATCTCTTAAACTAGACCTTAAGACCCCTAAAATCAACCCAGACCCTAGCCGAAAATAGACCCTCGTGTAACTCTGCCCGCGCATTGAGCCGGCTCAGTCTCAGCACTGAGTTGGCTCAATTCCACTGGGTTGTCTCAATTTGAAATTAAGTCAGTCCAATTTTGTGCCGTGGTAGCAGTCCTGAATGCACAGCTCTCTATTTTGTCGATGCACTGATACTTAGCTGATCTAGTTTTGGACTGAGTCGACTAACCTATAGAAAATCTTCTTTCTGTAGTCTTAATTTTTTGGCTTTGGTTCCTTGCTTCATCTTGAATTTTAGATCTCAAAAGCACCAACCAAGCCCCTGGAATGCCCAGAGCCAACACCCTGACTTCTCTCGTGGCCTTCCAATGTTGGAAATTATGACTCAAAGTCAATCATCAGTCTATTGACGATTGAGATATTATAATTAATTTATTAATTAATAAAAAATATTTTGGTATCTTTTTCATCACAAGTTTATGTCTTCTAATGAACTCCATTATTGTGATGAAGTCCTTAGGACTATTTAGTTTCGATAAAGAGAGGATTTATCGATTAGTTCTTAAATTTGTTCACAACCAAATGATAGGCTATTAATTAAAACGACAGCATCTATCAAGCATAGATTGCTATATGCCATATAGGTTGGTTGTCCTCTTAATCAAGGTGTGTGGAGATACTGGTATGGCATACAAGTGAGATATATGGGTACATCATCATTGAACGTGACCAACTCTAGAGCATTTTGCTGTTGAGAATGTCTCTGATGGAATATAGGTATAAGTATCCCTTAGACCTGAGATCACCTTAATGATTTGCAAGCAACTCACTGTGCTTTGGTATTGGACTAACTAAATTTTTAATTCAGCAATGAAAGGCTTCTGGACACAGTCAAGTACTTATGAAGTTGGAGTGTGATCAAGATGGAATTGACCACTCCAATAGTTAGAGAAGAATGTATCACCATATTTCAATATAGCAAAACCTTGGCCAGGATAATCCATCAAATAGATTTGGTATTTTAAAATACAACGTGGACAATCTTATCAGAGTTGACAGTTGAACTCTGATGTGTCCTATGAGCATTATGGTCAAGGGGGTGAATTATATAAAAACTATATCCTCATGGATTTTAAGGATGGTGTTCTACACCTTCAACCTATCCGGCCAATGGATATCATTGCTAGATGGTCACTTCGATTGGAATAGGAATTTGTTCCTGTGCTATTGACTTAGGTTCGGACCTATGAGTGAAGAAACCAGATCTAGGATTTCATAGGTAGATCTTAAAATTTTTCAAGATCTTGCAGCAGAAGACTTAAATAAATTTAAATTTTATTTAAATAACCATGTAAATACCTAGATCTTAGATCTATTACATGATTAAGGAATGATATTAAATCAAAAATTAAAATCAAATAAGAAAGAAAAAGATTGATCAAATCAGTCTAGACCTATCCTACATCAAATGCAGGTATGAAGTTTATAGATCATATCTATTACTTGAGCAAGTTAGATGTTCTAAATTACTGATCCAAGCTTGAGGATGAAGTCATGAGCCACACATGCATCCGACCTCTAGGAGTCATCCACACGAGCCTACAATCTTTGAACTAAAGTTCGATGCAGAAAATCAGCACAACATGCTGGTACTATGCTGATCCTTCTTCGACGGTCCATCCGATGCTCCCTTCTTCAAAATTTGGACTCTCCAAAATATGAGAAGGAAGATGAGAGTTTGCTGATCTGAGGCTCTCTCAAAAAATAACTCAAAAGAAAGGAGGAGAGATTGAAAATAAAACAGTCCTAGAAGATGACCCTCTTCTTCTTCTCTTTTCTCTCACCTAGACACCTAGTTTGGTGCCTATGGAACCCCCATGCCCAAGGACCTTCTTCCTCTGATTTTTGCACACACCAAACCTCTCCCAAGGTTCTATATTTTATGAAAAAATCAAAACAAAATTCATCCAATAAATAGGGAAAAAGAAGAGTCCAAGTTAGGTCAAATTCCTAGACTAGGAATATCCAAACATGGGAAGTTATTGGGGCACCCAACTCTTGGGCACCTCCATAATTTTTGGCATGGACCAGAAAGGGAGGGTGCACAAAAAAGGAGATTATTTTTATAGAATAAGAGAAAAATTTATTAAAAGAGGGGATGGCACTCAAGGGAAGATGTTTTAGTCAATAAGGATTCTATCTCATAGAATCCTAAGCAAAACCAACTCTTCCTTTGACTTGGTCTTCCGCCTAACTTCCAAATATGACTTGGAGGGAGAGAGGGGGTGTGGAAATTAGGAAGAAAATGATTTTTCATAAAAAATATCTAAAAAGTAGGTATGGAGGGCATTGGGACCAAGGTGGTGCAAGAAGATAGAGAGTCCTAGTAAGATAGAGAGTCCTAGTCACACTAGGACTCCTATTTTGACTTGGTCAAACAAGATCTTTTAATCAAATAAAATCAAGATGAAACCAACCCAATTAAATAAGGCCTTAACCCATTTAAGAACTTAATTAAATAAGATTAAATTATATTTAATTCTAATTTAGTTTCTAATCAAATTAGAAAATTGGGTTAATCCAAGTCCTAGTTAGACTAGGAATAGTTCTTCCTTGCACTTGGCTTATCCAATTCACCAATTAGACTTGATCCAATCAGGCCCAAACCAAATCTAATTAAATCATATTTAATTAGACTTAATATCAATCTATTGGCTTAATCAAATTAAGACAATTAGCAATTCAATTGCTAATCGATCCTCCTGCAATACTTGCACTAGGTTAAACATCAATCGTATTGATTGTTTAACCCTAGAACAATTCTTAATCATTGATCAACCATCCGATCAGATCATAAGCTTTAATGTGTGTGACCTCATAGGTCTGAACCTAAGCTGATAGCATAGAAATAAATTTTTGTATCAATCAAAGTGACCATCTAGCAATGATCTTCGAAGGTCGGATAGGTCGAAGGTGTAGAACACCATTCTTAAAACCGAATATAGTTTCCATATAATTCATCCGCTTGACCACAATGCTCATAGGACACATCAGAGTTCAACTATCAACTCTGATCAGGTTATCCACATTATATTTTAATATATCAAATTCATCTGATGGATTACCTTGACCAAGTTTTTACTATATTGAAATACAGTGATACATTCTTCTTCAACTCTTGGAGTGATCAATTCCTTCTTGATCACACTCCAACTTCACAAGTACATAATTATGCCCATAAGCCTTCCATTGCTGAATTAGAAATTCAGTTAGTCTGATATCAAAGCAGAGTGAGTTGCTTGCAAGTCACTGAGGTGATCTCAGGTCTAAGGGATACCTATACCTATATCCCATCAAAGATATTCTCGATAGCAGAATGCTTTGGAGTTGATCATGTTGAATGATGATGTATCCATACATCTCATCTGTATGCCATACCAGTGCCTCCACACTCCTTGGTTCAGAGGACAACCAACCTATATGGCATATAGTGATCTATGCTTGATAAATGCTGTTGTCCTAATTAACAGCCTATCATTTGATCGTGAACCCATTTAAGGACTAATCGATAAATCCTCTCTTTATCGAAACTAAACAGTCCTAAGGACTTCATCACAAAAATGGAGTTCATTAGAAGATGTAAACTTGTTATTAAAAAAGATGCCAAAATATTTTTTATTAATTAATAAATCAATTACAATATTTCAATCGTCAAGAGGCTGATTATTGGCTTTAGAACATAATTCTCAATAACTCCTACTTGTCCTAAAGCCACTCGGCATAGTATCTAATACCCATCTTCGACTTATGGTTGTCAAGCTCCTTGATTGCCAAGGCTTTAGTGAAGGGGTCAGCTAGGTTCTCCTTTCCATCGATCTTCTGAAGGTTGACGTCACCACGATCCATGATCTCACGGATCAAATGGAAGCAGCACAGAATGTGCTTTGTTCGCTGGTGTGCCTTTGGTTTCTTTGCTTGAGCTATGGCGCTAGTGCTATCGTAGTAGAGTAGGACTGGACCATCAATGGAGGATGCTACTCCAAGCTCATTGATGAACTTTCTCAGCCACACAGCTTGCTTTGCTGCATTTGATGCTGCCATGTACTCTGCTTTGGAAACAGAGTCAGCCACTATATGCTGCTTGAAACTTTTCTAGCAGATGGCTTCACCATTTAGAGTAAAGATATACCTCGACATATTTTACTGTCATCATGATCAGATTGAAAGCTGGAATCTATAAACCCCGCAAGCTTCAGATCTAACTTACCATAAATCAACCATTGGCCCTTAGTATTTCTCAAATACTTAAGGATGGTTTTAACCATCTTCTAGTGATTTTCTCCAGGGTCAGACTGGTATCTACTCACTACTCCTAGTGAGTATGCCACGTCTGGTCTTGTACATGTCATTGCATATATAATAGACCCCACTATCGAAGCATATAAAATTCTACTCATACTCTCTCTCTCTTCAGGAGTTGTCGGACGATCCTTCTTATAGAGAGAAATTTCTTAGCCTATCGAAAGATAGCCATTTTTAAAATTCTCAATGCTGAACCTCTTCAGCTTAGTTTCTATTATGTGGATTGGGATATACCAAGCATCCTTTTAGATCTATCCCTATAGATCTTCATCCCTAGGATGTAGGATGCTTCACGCAAGTCCTTCATGAAGAACTGTGATGACAACCAAACTTTTATTCCTTATAATGCGGAGATGTCATTCCCGATTAAGAGAATATCATCCACGTACAAGGAAAGAAATACCATTATCAGATCGTTTGCCCATTTGTAAATATAAGGTTCTTCTTCATTCTTAACGAAGTTATACATTTTGATCATTTTATCAAAATGCATGTTCCAACTCCGAGATGCCTACTTCAATCCATAAATGGATCTCTAATGCTTGCTTACCATGGACTCATCTATGGATGTGAACCCTTCAGATTGTATCATATATACCTCTTCAGTCAACTCTCTATTTAGAAAAGCTATTTTTACATCCATCTACTAAATCTCATAGTCCAGATGGGCAGCAATGGCAAGCATGATCCGAATAGACTTAAGCATTGCCATAAGAGAGAACATCTCATCATAGTCAATACTATAACATTGAAGATATCCCTTAGCAACCAGACGGACTTTATAGGTCTCCACCTTTCTATCTGCACCCCTCTTCCTTTTGAAGATCCATTTACACCTAATGGATTTAACCCCTTCAGGGAGATTAACTAATGTCCATACATCATTGACCTTCATGGAATCCATTTCGGATATCATGGCTTCTAGCCATTTTTTAGAGTCGGATCTCTGCATTGCATCCATATAAGTGATCGGGTCCTCATCATTCTCATTGAGTTCGATAGGATCACCATCCTGGATCAAGAATCTATAGTATCTATTCGGATGGTGTGGTACTCTACCGGATCGCCTTAATGTTATGGGTTCACTAGGCTTCGAATTTGGTGTGATCAAATCCAACTTAGGTTCAACATTCTGTGTCAGACTTTCTACCTATTGAACTTTATTAAGTTTAACTTTAGAGGCAATAGTTTCTTCATTAAGAAACTCCTTTTCCAAAAAGATTGCCCTAAGGCTGATTGATAGGTGGTAAAAATATACTAATAAAAGTATTAAATTATAAAATAAATTAATCTATTTTATTAGAAATTGATACTTTTATTAATCATATATAGGAAAGAAGGCCACCAATATAAATATCTTATTTTTCTGGTTCTGATGAAAAAAATTTCAGGCAAAACGGACTTCAAACGAGCCCAGAATCGAATTTCAAAAAAAAAAAAAAAACCACCGAGCAACGCTGACGTCAGGATGACGTCAGCATTTTTCGCGGCGCACGATGGACCATCTGAAGGGTATTTTGAGAATTTCACAGCAAGAGGTGCGCTCTGATTGGCTGAAGAATGCGGCGGTCCATGCAACACCGGGCTCGCGCATGGTCCATGGAGGGCAATTTGGGAATTCTGGCTGATCCAACGGGCGGTTTTCACTGAAGCTTGATCGGACGGACCGAGAAGAAGGCGCTGATGGATGGCATCCATAGCTCCCGATCGAGATCCAACGGCTGAGATTCATCCCGACGTAAAACTAAAGATCTGAAGGCTTATTTCAACGCGATCGGACGGCCCAGATTTGATCCAATGGATTGATCCAACGGCTGATATTAAATCCGACTTGATCTGGGTTATTTTAAGGGTTTTTTGAGTGGTTTTTGGACCGTTTGATCAACATCTAATGGCAGAATTATTCCAGATCTTAATTTGAGTTGTTTTAGGAGTCTTAAACCTAATTTTTGATGGATTTTGGGGGAAATCAAATTCTTTATCTATAAAAAACCTATGGTTGTCGTGAAAAAAAAAGAATTAGAGAGAGACAAAGAGAGAGACGGGGAGAAAGAGAGAGAGGGAGAAAGAGAGAGAGAAAGAGAGAGGAGAGAGATAAAAGAAAAGTGATTTGTGAGAAAATCAAAAAAGAGTTTTTGATTTTTCTTCGACGATCAAGACATCGATCAAGGAGCCTCTTCTTCTTCGCCAAGTTCTCCACATCAAGAGCAGCAGACAATCAATTTCAGCAATCAAACAGTCTAATTTCTCTATGCTTTTTATTTTATTTGCTATTTTTGAATTTGTTATCATGAACTAAATTTTCTTTTACTAAGGCTAAGGTGTAGCCACTCTTTTGATGCAATATTCAGTATGATTTATTTTTAAATTTTATTCATGAGGAGTATATAAATCTGATCTTAATGCTTTTAGATTACTGGCCATCTTCTAATTGATCTGATGAACATAGATGTTACGGACCAAGTACATCTATGTTAATGCTTCTTGATTATATACCTTGTATTATGAATCAAATTAGAATTCATATGCATGCGGAAATTTTAGTGCGCTTTGGACGCAGCGTATTTTAATTAGAGGGTTTCACAAAACCTAATGCATTAATATTTATTTAAATTACACCTGGACCAAAGGATAATTAATAAATATTAATAGTTTTGCTATGCCTGGACCAAAGGATAGTAGTGAATAAATTAGGAGACTCCACCGTCACATGAAATAAAATTAATCTAAAAATCTGAATATTGTATTGACTGAGTTGGTGAACCGATTGCCTTAGTAATCCATTGCTCTTGAATTTAAAACCCTAATAAGATCTTCTAAATAAAGCATAGGAAAGAGCTTTTCAGTACTTATTTTCCAATCCTCTAGGGATGATACTCTACTCATTCACTTTATTACTTGATCGACTGGTGCACTTGCCATAGCTATAAATTAGCACGCATCAAGTTTTTGGCGCCGTTGCCGGGGATTGTGTCTAAAACAATATTAAAATTTTGATCCTAGCTTTACTTTAGAAATTTATTTTTAATTTTTATTATTAAAAAAAAAAAATTTTTTTTAGTGCATGACACGTACTGGACATAGTAACTTACTACCTTTAGATCCAGAAATTGAAAGAACCATTAGAAGACTACAACAAGAGAGAAACATGGCAGCTGAAGATCCTAACGACATCAATCTAGGAGTGGATATGGCGACTGAAGGACAGCATGAAGCTATTCGACCAGTACATCATCCATTAAATGATTACATCACACCATCTATAGCCGATGCAGCTTCGAGCATCAGGAGACCGCCTGTACGAGCAAACAACTTCGAAATAAAGCCGATGATGATCCAGATGATTCAATCAACTGTCCAATTCAGTGGACACATGCATGATGATCCGAATGCCCATATTTCTAATTTTCTTGAACTTTGCGATACTTTTAAAATTAATGGGGTGTCGGATGATGCTATTAGATTAAGGTTATTTCCTTTCTCTTTATGGGATAAAGCTAAAAATTGGCTTCATTCTCTTCCTGCAGGTTCTATCACAACTTGGGATGTTCCTAGCCCAAAAATTCTTAGCCAAGTACTTTCCACCTTCCAAAACTGCTAAGATGCGCAACGATATCACTTCTTTTATGCAGATGGACATGGAGACACTATATGAGGCTTGGGAGCATTTCAAGGAACTGCTGAGGAGATGTCCACATCATCAACTACCCGTATGGCTTCAGGTACAAACTTTCTATAATGGTTTATCTCCTACTAATCGATCTATGATTGATGCAGCAGCAGGAGGAACCATTAATCAAAAAATGGAGGAAGAAGCCTTCGATCTGATCGATGAGATGGCATCAAATAGCTATCAATGGCAGACAGAGCGCATGATGCCAAAAAGACTAGCAGCTGTGCAGGGAGTAGATTGCGTGCCAACTTTACTAGCTGAAATTGCAGCCCTTAGAGCCGAAGTCAACAACTTAAAGGGAACAGCTATGCATGTTCAGAGCATTACTTGTGACCTGTGTGGAGGAGGACACGATACGAGCAATTGCCAGACAGGTAATCCTTTTGCTAAAACAACTGATACAGCTAATTATATTGGTAATTTTTTCAGGCCGCAACAAAACAATCCCTACTCCAACACATACAATCAAGGGTGGAGGCAGCACCCAAATTTCTCATGGAGCAATCAAAATGCAGCACAACAGCCACCCCCAGGGATTCCAAGTACCTGAAAAGAAGTCCAACATGGAAGAGCTGATGGTCAAATTTATGCAAAACCAAGAAGCAACTATAAAAAATTTGGAAGCCAAACTTAGGCAGGACCAAACAGCAGCAATTCGAAACTTGGAGATGCAAATAGGTCAAATGGCTAAGATAATCTCCGAGAGACCTCAAGGATCCTTGCCAAGCAATACGGAGACAAATCCAAGGGAGCAAGTCAATGCTATCACCCTAAGAAGTGGTACAAAGCTGGAGGAGCCACATCAGAAGAATGAGACTGAAGAGCCAACTACAAATAAGGAACCATCAACTCAAAATTCGTCAGTCACCAAAACAACCAGCAGATGGATGGTCTCCAGGTATACGATTTGCTGATCCAAATGTGAAGCCCTACGTGCCGCCACTACCATTCCCAGAGAGACAAATACAGCATCCAGATAAGGAATTTTCTAACTTTTTCAAAATTTTAAAGAATTTACATATTAATATTCCTTTTGTAGATGCTATTACTCAAATGCCCAGGTATGCCAAGTTTCTCAAAGAAATCTTAACAAATAAGAAAAAGCTGAAGGAGCATGAGAGAATAAATTTGAATGAAGAATGCTCAGCAATACTTCAAAATAAATTACCACAGAAGCTTAAAAGATCCAGGGAGTTTTACTATCCCCTGCATTATTGGTGATTGTAGTTTTGATAAAGTTTTATGTGATTTAGGAGCAAGCATTAAATCTCATGCCTTTTTCTATTTTCAGGAAGCTGGGTCTAGGAGAACCAAAGCCTACCACTATTACTCTTCAATTAGCCGATAGATCCATTAAATATCCAAGAGGTATAGTGGAGGATGTCTTGGTAAAGGTAAACAAGTTTATTTTTCCTGTTGATTTTATTGTTCTTGATATGGAAGAAGATTATGATGTACCCCTTATTTTAGGGAGACCCTTTTTAGCTACTGGAGGAGCTTTAATAGATGTTCAACAAGGAAAATTAATTCTTAGAGTCCAAGATGAACAAGTTACTTTTAATGTTTTCAAAGATACTAAACATCCTGATGATAATCAAACTTATTTTCTAATTGATATTATTGACAATCCATTATATGAGAATTCTGTAGAAAATAGGTTTGAGACTATAAAAGCGAGCAATGTCAAATTGAAAGAGGACTCGATCAAACATGAAAGTATTCCAATTGAAGTGGCACCGGATTGATCCACTTTAGAACTCAAAGAAAGTCAAGCTGAAGACTATAAATCAGAACTACTAGATAGGTTGTTTCTTTTCTTTTTAGTTTTGATCATTTTTCTTTTCTTTTATTTTTCAGTAATTTATTGTTGCTCTTTTACTGCTCTGGTGTGTATTTTCAATTTTGCAGAAAAATCAATGAGAACTCAAGCAAAATTTCAAAGCTCCAAAGAACCAGACTGAACCAAATCAGGTGTATTCCTTCCTATCCTTTATTACATCCTTTATTTTTCTTTCTCCTTTAAGACAATGTAGAACAAGTTAATTAAAAAAAAAAAAAAAAAAACCATGTGTCAAGAAGAAAATCTTGAGCAAGATAAACTGGATAAGTGATAAAAGATAGAATTATTTGCTAATGAATGTAATGAGTTAAAGAAGTAGATTAGTTGGTCAACTTTTAGCAGCCTACTTAGGTCATTAAAAGATTATTAGCACTTTTTATTGCACATGCACACTAACAAGGCAAAGTAGGTATTGATTATAAGGCCAACTGAGGATTCAATTATCACTGAAAATTGGTAATTAATATACATTCTAATCAAAGAAACTTGAATTTAAGGAAAGAGCTACCTGCCTATAAATAAAGTGCAAAAGATAGAGTATATGTGGATTGCCCAAAGCCTAGTAACTGGGTCTCTGCACCTAGGTCAAGTGTGAAAATTCACGTAAAATGGTGAAGGAAAGGCCAGGATGCTCAGCACAGTAAAAAAAAAAAAAAAAAAAAGAAAAAAAAAAAAGAAAAGGCAGTGTGAAAGCTACCTTAATTCATGAGTATAAAATTGAGAATGTATAGAAAATTGACCAAAATAGGTGATAAGAGAGGATACTTTTGTTCTTTTAATTTAATACTGAAATGCTAAAGTTAGTCATCACGAACATAAGTGCTATAGATCTTTGATGTACTCTAAGAAAGTTTTTAATTGTATTGACTGAAAAATTTGCTTCTGAAGCTCAATGCTTAGTTAGCAGTATTTTCTAAACTTTTTGACCTTTAATCCTAGATTTTATCTTTGTGATGGATAATCTTATTGAAATATGGTATTAAATAAAACATTGCTAAGGGACTAGCAATGACTAAGTTGGGGGTGTGATAAGTGGTAAAAATATACTAATAAAAGTATTAAATTATAAAATAAATTAATCTATTTTATTAGAAATTGATACTTTTATTAATCTTATGTAGGAAAGAAGGCCACCAATGTGAAGATCTTATTTTTCTGATTCAGATGAAAAAAATTTCAGGCAAAACGGACTTCAAACGAGCCCAGAATCGAATTTAAAAAAAAAAAAACCACCGACGCAATGCTGACGTCAGGATTTTTTGCGACGCACGATGGACCATCTGAAGGATATTTTGGGAATTTCACAGTAAGAGGCATGCTCTGATTGGCTGAAGAACGTGGCGGTCCATGCAACACCGGGCTCGCGCACGGTCCACGGAGGGCAATTTGGGAATTCTGGCTGATCCAACGGGCGGTTTTCACTGAAGCTTGATCGGACGGCTGAAAAGAAGGTGCTGATGGATGGCATCTGCAGCTCCCGATCGAGATCCAACGGTTGAGATTCATTCCGACGTAAAACTAAAGATCTGAAGGCTTATTTCAATGCGATCGGATGGCCCAGATTTGATCCAACGGTTGATCCAATGGCTGATATTAAATCCGACTTGATCTGGGTTATTTTAAGGGATTTTTGAGTGGTTTTTGGACCGTTTGATCAACATCTAACGGCTAGAATTATCCAGATCTTAATTTGAGTTGTTTTGGGAGTCTTAAACCTAGTTTTTGATGGATTTTGGGGGAAATCAAATTCTTTATCTATAAAAACCTATGGTTGTCGTGAAAAAAAAATGAATTAGAGAGAGACAAAGAGAGAGACGGGGAGAAAGAGAGAGAGGGAGAAAGAGAGAGAGAAAGAGAGAGGAGAGAGATAAAAAAAAAGTGATTTGTGAGAAAATCAAAAAGAGTTTTTGATTTTTCTTCGACGATCAAGACATCGATCAAGGAGCCTCTTCTTCTTCGCCAAGTTCTCCACATCAAGAGCAGCAGACAATCAATTTCAGCAATCAAACAGTCTAATTTCTCTATGCTTTTTATTTTATTTGCTATTTTTGAATTTGTTATCATGAACTAAATTTTATTTTACTAAGGCTAAGGTGTAGCCACTCTTTTGATGCAATATTCAGTATGATTTATTTTTAAATTTTATTCATGAGGAGTATATAAATCTGATCTTAATGCTTTTAGATTACTGGCCATCTTCTAATTGATCTGATGAACATAGATGTTACGGACCAAGTACATCTATGTTAATGCTTCTTGATTATATACCTTGTATTATGAATCAAATTAGAATTCATATGCATGCGGGAATTTTAGTGCGCTTTGGACGCAGCGTATTTTAATTAGAGGGTTTCACAAAACCTAATGCATTAATATTTATTTAAATTACACCTGGACCAAAGGGTAATTAATAAATATTAATAGTTTTGCTATGCCTAGACCAAAGGGTAGTGAATAAATTAGGAGACTCTACCATCACATGAAATAAAATTAATCTAAAAAACTGAATATTGTATTGACTGAGTGGTGAACCGATTGCCTTAGTAATCCATTGCTCTTGAATTTAAAACCCTAATAATTTACACTCTCTCTATTTAATTAAAAACTTTTAATTATTTTTTTATTATTTTCTTTAATTTCTTATTCTCATAAATCGATCTTCTAAATAAAGCATAGAAAAGAGCTTTTCAATACTTATTTTTTAATCCTCTAGGGACGATACTCTACTCATTCACTTTATTACTTGATCGACTGGTGCACTTGCCATAGATATAAATTAGAACGCATCACTGATGAACATCTTTTATTCATCAGCATGGTAGAAATAGTATCCTTTGGTCTCTTTTGGGTATCCTATGAATGTATACTTGTTAGACCTAGATCCAAGTTTATTTGTAACTAACCATTTGATATAAGCCGAGCACCCCTCAACCTTAAGGTGTGAAAGTGCTGGCTTATGCCTTGTCCATATCTCATATGGGATTTTAACTATAGACATACTTGAAATCCTATTTAATAGATAACAAGCCGATTCGAGTGCATATCCCCAGAAGGATATTAGCAAGCTGGCAAATCCCATCATGGATCAGACCATGTCTAACAAAATCCGATTCCTCCTTTCAGACACACCATTATGCTGTGGTGTTATAGGAGGAGTTCATTGGGAGAGAATTCCATTCTCTCCTAGATATGTGAGAAACTCACCAGAAAGGTATTCTTTTCCTCGGTCAGATCGAAGAGTTTTAATACTCTTTCCAGTTTATTTTTCTACTTCACTTTGGAATCGTTTGAACATTTCAAAAGAATCCAACTTATATTTCATCAGATAGACATATCCATATCTAGATAGATCATCTATGAAAGTGATGAAGTACACATATCCACCTCTGGCACTTATGCTCATTGGTCCACATACATCAATATGTACTAGACCAAAGAGCTCATTGGCTCTCTCACCTTTTTTAATAAAAGATGACTTGATCATTTTACCAAGAAAATAAGACTCACAGATTGGAAGTAATTCACAATTATTGACTTTGAGGATTCCCTCTTGAGTCAACCTATTTATGCTATTCTTTTTTATATGACCTAGCCTGTAATGCCATAAGTAGATATCTGATACACAATCTAATCTAGGGTGCTTGTCAGTAGAATAGACTACATTAATAGGTTGTGATAATATATATATACTGTTGTTCAATTATCCATAGAAAGCAATAACACCATTCATAATGACATTACAAACTCATTTCTTTATTGAAATTTCAAAATTATTCATGGCCAAAAGGCCTATAGAAATGATATTTAAAAAGAAACTAGGACAGAAATGACAATCATTAAGAATAACAGTATGAGATTCAAATACAAGTTTCAAAATTTTAAAAGCTAGAACTGAAATTGGTCTTCCATTTTCAACGTCTAGGAATATATCGTCTTGCTTGAATCTTCTACTGATCTGCAATCTCTGCAATGAATTGCAAATATGGTAAGGTCTATCAGTATCCAATACCCAGTCAGTAATATCACAAATAGAGAAATTGCAAGGAGTTATCACATAAATACCTTACCCAACAATAGCTTGCTTCTTTCTCTGCCTGTTTAGATCTAGGGAGGCAATGTACTGAGGATAGCTCCTCTTCCAGTGCCCTTACTTCTTGTAAAAGATGCATTCAGCTTGACTCTTATCGGGCTTGATCTTCCTGGTCTGACCCTGCATTGATGTCCTAGCCTGAACTTGCACCTTCTTTGTTTTCTTCTTGTTCTTCTTTCTTTTTCTAAAGGATCGAGAACCAGAAGATGAACCTTCCACTAAGTTCACCGACTCTTTATGGAGCTAGTGATCCTTCTCAAAGTTCTGAAGTAACCCCAGTAAGCCATGGTAGTTTACTTCAGGCTTTGTCATTCTGTAATGAGTAAGGAAAGGAAGATAGGACTTTGGTAGCGAGTTTAGTATTACATCTTTCTTTAGTTGTTCATGCAAGGAAAAATCAAGTTTTCTCAAGTGCTCTATCAGCTTGATCATATACAGTACATGATCAATGATAGAGGCTCCATCCTGCATTCTAGCATTGAAGATGGTGCAACTAGTCTTGTGCCTCTCAAAGTCATCAGTTGTGCCAAAAGAATCTTCCAACACATGGAGTATTTCATTTGGTTAAGCTGTCTCAAACCTACGACTGAACTCGTCTCTCATCATAGCCAGCATAATGTAGCAAATCATGGTTTGATCATTGAGCCACTTTTGATAAGTGTCTCTGACTATTCCACGTGCATTAGCAGCTGGCTCCTCAGGTGTTGGATCCGTCAGCACATATAAGATCCATTCATGCTCCAGGATAATCTTCAACTTTCGATACCAGCTACCGAAGTTGGATCCAACCAACTTATCATTATCCAACAATGATTAGAGCGATAGAAAAGTGGCCATGTCTGCACAAAAAAAAATCAAAATCTAATTAGTAATTGGTTCATTACACCTAAAGATTTGAACTTTAATCGAAAGGTTTCTTCCTCTATTTTATTCAAATTGGTAGCCTCTACCTCCAATTCAAAAAATTACCCTAATTCCTTAGTAGATACTAGAATCCACATAGATTATACACTAGTCAAACTTTGGTTAGCCCACCCATGTACATCTAAGGATAGGTTCATAACCAATTATTTGTCCAAATAATTTTTAGTAACTAAATTTTGCCCCAGGCCCTGATCAGTTGGCTTTGGCATTCTCAGAAAAGGGTCTAGTTAGATCCAACCATTAACATGACCATGCTTGGCCCATCCAACCAATGAATGATCAGGCCCAACTTTGGTTGGCCCACCTAACCACCATTTAGAAAGATGTATCCAAGAGATCATATAATGAATGATAATTCCATCAACCGATAAGCACCAGGCCTTTGGGCCTCCAATGATTATCCAACTAATGGATCTATTATCATCCATTTTAATGGGAGGCTATAATCCAATTATCATATAAGTATTTCATTTTAGGAACCTAATAATTTTAGAGGATTTATTTATAGAAGTGAGTTGGTCAAATTAATCAGCTTATCAAAATTCTCCCACTAACTTCACCAAGTTAGCTTAAGGGATACTATTAATAGGCTGGTCTAGGAGCACCTAAATCAGTCCAATTGATTTATCTAGCTGACATGAGACACCATAAAAAATGATCAGGTAAGTGGACTGCCAATTAAAAACCACTAGTCTGGTTTACCTTAGACACCAACTGATTTAATTAGTTTCAATTAGATCAACCTAACAGTTCATGCTAGACAACATAGCCAAGAATCAAGTCCATCTTGGATCTAGTTAAAGATATGGACTTGACCAACTACAACTATTGTAATTGATCTAGAGAATCCTTGACCTAATCTAAGACAACAATTTATTAGATTTTGTCAATTCTCTAATTAAGTCCATTCTTTAATCTAACCCTAGGTCTAATCCAATTAATGGACCTAATCCCCACTAACCCACTTAACCCAATGTGTTATGATTTGTGTCTTAGGATCTTCAATTCACAATCTTAGATCCAAATCAATCAACTTCTTAATTTTCAATTAAGTTTTGGACTGAGAGTTGGGGTTCAGCTTTTCGAAAATGATTTTCATGATTGTAAAATATTTTTACAATATGGTTCTCTCAACCAAGTTGCATGTTTGATTCATAATCAATATGCAAGTAAAATAAACATAAAACTACTTTAGATCTAATCTAAATAAGTTCATGTAATTGAAACAGTTTCAATAATAATCAATCATAAATCTTTCTAGATCAAATCTAACATATTTATGAAGATTAAAATATTGTTAATCAGATCATAGAATCTCTTAGATCTAATCTAAAATTTTATGATCAATATTTTAGATCAGTACGTACCAGGACAACATATTCACTATAAGGGATAAACCTTATAGCAGGACAATCTTATAGCAATCCATGCAATCTAAAATATTTTATTATTTTTTAATTTTAGATTTAATAATTAGATTATAAACTAGATTTAATCTAAGAAATAATCTAAATATGTATAAAAATTAAGTAATAAGAATCTGGCTCTTATACTAATTCTAGGAACTAGATCTAGGGTTTCATAGGTAGATCTTGAAACTTTTTCAAGATCTTTAAGCAGAAGACTTAAATAAATCTAAAATTTATTTAAATAATCATGCAAATACCTAGATCTTAGATATATTATATGATTAAGGTATGATATTAAATCAAAAATTAAAATCAAACAAAAAAGAAAAAGATTGATCAAATCAATCTAGATCTACACTACATCAAATGCAAGTATGAAGTTTATAGATCATATCTATTACCTGAGCAAGTTAGATGTTCTAACTTGCTGATCCATGCTTGAGGATGAAGTCACGAGCCACAAATGCATCCGACCTCTACAAGTCATCCACACGAGCCTACGATCTCTGATCTAAAATTTGATGCAGAAAATCAGTACAGCATGCTAGTACTGTGCTGATCCTTCTTCGACGGTCAATCCGATGCTCCCTTCATCAAAATTTGGACTCTCCAAAATATAAAAAAAAAGATGAGAGTTTTTTAATCTGAGAATCTCTCAAAAAAAATTCAAAAGAAAAGAGGAGAGATTGAAAATAAAATAGCCCTAGAAGAAGACCCTCTTCTTCTTCTCTTTTCTCTCACCTAGACACCTAGTTTGGTCCCTATGGAACCCCCATGCCCAAGGACCCTCTTCCTCTAATTTTTGAACACCTCAAACCTCTCCTAAAGCTCTGTATTTTATAAAAAATTAGAATAAAATTCATCTAATAAATAAAAAAAAAGAAGAGTCCAAGTTAGATTAAATTTCTAGACTAGGAATATCCAAACATGGAAAGTTGTTGGGGCGCCCAACTCTTGGGTGCCTCCTCTATAATTTTTGGCATGGACCTACAAGGGAGGGTGCAAAAAAAAAAGATTATTTTCATGGAATAAGAGAAGAATTAATTAAAAGAGGGGGAGGCACTCAAGGGAAGATGTTTTGGTCAACAAGGATTCTATCTCATAGAATCCTAAGCAAAACCAATTCCGCCTTCGACTTGGTCTTCCACCAAAAAGGAATATGCCTTCAAGATATGATATTTTTAATAAATAAATAAAGGCATTTATTTCATCATATGCAGTGTCTTATTATTTATTTAAGATTATGATGAATCCTATAAATTAGGGCTATGATTTTAGAATTATGATGAGATCATACTAGTGAGACCTAAAACCTTAAAACCCTAATTTAAATATTTCTAATCGATGGAACATTGAGTTAGGGATCAATATTTTTCGGTAAGACTAGCACATTCTTTGTATGCTCGATTAAGAGGGAGATTGATCTCACAATAACTTATGTATGACACTAATACAAGAATGTGGGTGCTCATTAGAGAATGAGTTCACTAAATTGATCCAAATCAAGATTATCTAATAGAGTCTTACCTACATGTCAATAGATGGTTCTCATAGTGGAATTTATGCATGTAATCCTTTGACCTGAAACTACCATAGAATCTTATATATATAAATCCATATTTTGGTTCATACTCATTCATGACTCAGTTATGTACGGGATGATCTGGATATGGTAGATTATATATATGAAGGTTGTGAGTAGGTTAACATGGAATCGATCTCTCCTGGTAAGAGGAAATAGCATCCTACCTGCTTCAAACAAATGATGATTCAGAAGACTTTGATCAAAGCATGATGAAAATTAGAAATGGTTTCTAATGTTTCATTAAATGAATCATCATCATAAGATTGAAAGAGAAATGAATATGATATTGGGATTGACATATTTTCCATACCCAGAGTCATATTCAGGATGCAGGAAGATCGAAGGATCTAGTTGCATGGTAATTTTCACTGAAGGATATTTTTGGTATTTTCATCAAAATTTTACATCTTTCGAGAAGTCATGATACGTTGCTAGACGTCAATCATGTCTTGTGGGTTCGATCAAATTAAAATTTTAATTTGATCATTAAATTAGAAAGTATTCTAAATTAAGTCAAATTGGGTTGGCTAGTTTTGACCTAAATCGGTTTGGTTGAGTTCTAACCAGATTAGGTCAAATCACACCCAGACTCACTGCTGGTTAGATGTGGAACCCAATGGGTCACACACAAAGAGAGTTGATTAAGGGTCTAATTGGATTAGACCATGTTTGCAAGATGAACATGCTAGCACATGTAGCAAACCCTAGCACCTAGTTTCGAATTGGATTCGAATCGACTTCCGAATTTGGGCTAATTAAGATCCGATTTTAGCCAAATAGGATTTGGTCTTGAATTGGATTAACTTAGACTTGATTGGACTTTAGTTGGGGCATCACATACCTAAATTCCATGCATCAGAGAGTCTCTCTCTTGCGTGTGGGAAGTCTTTCATGCGTAAAGAATTTTTGGCGCATGAAATTAGTTGGCATCTACCTTCTTTGACTTTTTCGATTTATTATGTCACATAAAAATTTTGAATAGGCATGGATATCTGATATGGGGCGATAAAGAGTCCTTCTACAAGTTAAAATCTCCATTTTATTTTAAATTTTTTGCCCAGGATCGCCCAAGACTCCTTGCCGCCAAGGACTCCATGCCGCCCACTCCTTCCTTGACGCCTCTTGGACCAAGTCAAAGTCTCTTGGGACTTTGACTATTCAAAGATTTCATCTCCATGCCTTCTTGCTGAATGGGCATCCCTTTTTAGAGCCATTGGATGGCCCTTTTATCATGATCTAATGGATGAAAAGGGTGGCACCAATGATGAAATATTGCGACTCTTCGTAAATAAACTTACGTAGAATTAGTCCAAGAGTCCTTCTGCTTTAAGGCACCTCTTGGACTAAGTCTACATCTCATTTTTTACTGATGAGGCATGAGATTGGCTGATGGGACATGAGATTTTTTTGAGGAAAGGTGCGAGAAATTTAGTTGGCACCCCTACGTACATTATAAATAGGGGTGTGCACCCAGAGTCTGTAGATGTGAAAATTATCTTTCTTTCTTACAAGAGTTTCTTTTTATCCAATTTTCTTTCTTTTCTTCTCTTATCTAGATCTTGTTCTTATAAGGACAAGAAGTCATCTTAAGACTAAGAGATTAGGAAGGAAAATTAAGAAGACAAAGAAAAAGAAAGATAGATAAGAAAAGGCAAGGAAGGTGACATAAAGGCTAAAGAAGGTCTTGCCCTTTTAATTAAAGTTCTTATTATTAGAACTTGAATTATATAAATCAGAGGTGCTGGTGTCTTGATCAAGTCTCTGTGTGGATCAATGTTGGAGGGTGAACACGTGGGCACCTGGTGGAAACCCTGACGGACTGCTACCGACGATCAGGGTCAATTTAGGATTTAGCGATAAGAGGTATGTTCTAATACTTTCTTTTATATTATAAATGTATGTTATATGATTTAATTGCTAATAAGGTGGTCCTAGGGTTCGGGTTTGGTATATATGATTTCATGTTTTTACTTTGAAATCCGTGCTTCCGCTCTATACACCAATCCCATCAGTGGTATCACAGCAAGCCTTATTAAGTTAAATCATATCATGCTTTACTTATAATATAATGGCACAAAAGAAAAGTATGATATATTTTTTTATGTTTATTTGCATGTTATTTATATGATGAGATCATATTCTTTTATTTATCATAATGAGATTAAGATGCATATATTATTCTGTAAAGGTTGCTCTGATATAGTGAAAAGTATTCACTATATAATGATGATTGTCCTAGAATAATTATACATGTTAATAGATATATATAAATTTTATTATAATTGATGCTATTAGGCATTTAGTTTGATTTAAATCAGAATATGCATCGAGACCTTTTAAATCCCTCTTTAAAAATTATATTAAGTTGTAGTGTAATTAATCTATAGCTGTATCAGTCGAGATGTCTAATTGATCAATCGGTGTCTAGGATAAATGATTCATGATTGGTAAACAGAACATGGTTTTTTTATTGGTTCTGTTGTCTGACCTGGCCAAATTATTGGTGTCTAAGAAAAGCAACAGGGGGACTCCCACTTCTCTTCCACTTACTTGGCCGATTAAAATTAATTTAATTCTAGATTGAAATGCTTAGTATTATATTCACTACATTAAGGCCTTCCTTCATACTAGATTCTTATTATGTCTAGAACCATATTAGTTTTGTTGTGTAACCACAAGATCTATCATAGGGAATGATGTAATATTAATCTAGTGCATTGAGATGCTTATAGCATTTTGAATATACTGCTTTGTTGTGTAACCACAAAAGCAGTCATATTTTATTTTGACTCTATAAAAATGAAGGGTTCTGTTTAAAATAAAACATTAAAGTTTGTTATGCTAACACAAAGCTATTAATATTTTAGGGGCAAAAGTTTTTTGAGAGTTGCGTAAAATGCAATTGAAAAGAGTTTCCTACCTTTGAACTTATAACAGATTTGTTGTGCAACCACAAGACCTTTTATAAGAAATTAGGATTTATTCTCACTAAGAAAATAAGAGGATTATGATTTTTTTGATTAAATAATGGGAGACATAATTAAATTAAAGTTCTAATTTAATTATGCTTGTCATAATGAGTTGTTTACTTATATATTGTTCTTTATTATGTAGATTAAATGGCTTCTTTACTTTCATTGCGTTCAATTTTGGATTCAAATAAATTGACTGATCAAAATTATGTTGACAGATTGAGAAACCTAAAAATAGTACTTAGTTAAGAAAAACTCTCCTATATTCTTGATGCCCCTGATCCTAGGCCATTAAAAAATGATGTCATAGATGAAGATAAATCCACATACAAGATGTAGCAAAATGATTCCCTTACTGTCAAATGCATCATACTTGCCTCTATGAATAATGAATTACAGAAGCAGCATGATAGCATAGACACTCAATCCATATTGCTCAATCTAAAAGAGCTTTATGGAGAGCACCATAGGACTGCTAGATATGAGATATCTAAGCAATTATTTCATACAAGAATGACAGAAGGAACATCTGTACAAAATCATGTTTTGATGGTAGTTGATCTAATCACTTGATTGAGTCAATTAGATTTTGTTATGGATGGAGAGTTAAGTCAGGATTTCATCTTGCAATCACTCTCAGAATCATTTTCTCAATTTATCATGAACTATCACATAAACAAATAGAATTCTTTCTTGCTTGAGCTATTAAATATGCTCAAGATAGTACAAAACCATATCAAGAAAGATAAGGCTCCTCTTCTTCTTGTGGATGGGATCTCTAAGTAGAAGGCA
Organism: Cocos nucifera; assembly: GCA_006176705.1. Lineage (NCBI taxonomy): Eukaryota > Viridiplantae > Streptophyta > Magnoliopsida > Arecales > Arecaceae > Cocos > Cocos nucifera. Next base: position 179,040 of record QRFJ01001167.1, on the reverse strand, counting down.
GGCAAAAAGGGTTCAAAGAGAATGTTGAATCCTAAAAGTAGTATAAATAAGAAGAAAAAGGAGAAGAAGGTCTCCAGACAGATGACCTATTTTCATTGCAGCAAAATAGATCATTGGAAGAGGAATTGCAAGGCTTACCTTGCAATCGCAAAGTCTGGTGCAAATAATGCACCAAAAGGTATGCATGAGATACATACTATATTATCATTAATTTTTTTTATTTCAAATTCTTGGGTATTAGATATCGACTGTAGTTTTCATATCTACAAATCTTTGTAGGAGCTATAGAAAATTAAGAGTTTGAAGAAAGGTGACTTCAAGCTCTATGGCGCTGTAGGAGAGTCTATCCAAGCAGAAGCTATAGGGACAAATATATTGAAGTTACCTTATGGGAAGATCTTAGAGCTTACAAATTGTTATTATATGCTTAAGATCATTAGAAATATTATATCTATACCCTTGTTATTAAAATAAGGTTATAGTCTTAATGTAATGAGCGAAGATTGCTCGATCAAATATTCTAATGAAAATATTTATTTTGGCATATTTAGCAATGGTTTGTTGACTCTATGTTTGGATGACAATATATTTCATATTGATGAAAGCAGAAAACGTAAGAGAGATGACATAAATAATACTTTACTTTGGCATTGTCGATTAGGTCATATTAGTGAGGCTAGGATTAACAAGTTATACAAAGAAAAGTTCTTTGATCCTTTTGATTATGAATCATTCGGAACTTATGAATCATGCCTCATGGGTAAAATGACCAAGATTCCATTTAGTGGACATGAAGAAAGGACAAATGAGTTATTAGGACTTGTACATACGGATGTATGTGGTCCTATGACAACTCCAGCCAGAGGAGGATACTCTTATTTTATAACGTTCACTAATGATTTATCTAGATTTGGATATGTGTATCTTATGAAACACAAATCAGAAGCCTTTGATAAATTTAAAGAGTATCAAAATATAGCCAAAAAACAAACTAGACAATGTATAAAACTCCTTTGATCTGATCAGAGAGGAGAATATTTATCTAGTGAGTTTCTAGACTATCTTAAAGTTAAAGGGATTCTCTTGAAATGGACACCTCCTTATACACCATAATTAAATGGTATAGTCGAAAGAAAAAATCGTACCTTATTAAATATGGTACGGTCCATGATGTGCTTCACTGAATTACCTATTTCCTTCTGAGGTCATGCTCTGGAGACTGCAATTTACATCTTGAATAGAGTTCCTTCTAAATCTGTATCTAGTACTCCATATGACATATGGAGAAGTAAGAAACCTAATCTTAAGTATCTTAAGATATGGGGTTGTCCAATATATGTCAAAAGAAATTTTGGACATAAACTTGATGCTAGATCAGACAGATGTCTATTTATAGGATATCCTAGAAATAGTATAGGATATTTATTCTACCATCCTACTGAACAAAAGGTATTTGTAAGTAGGCATGCCACTTTCATGGAAAAAGAATTTATCCAAAAAAAGGATAGTGGTAGAAATATTGAACTTAGTGAAGTTCAAAAAATACAAATAGAAATTTCTCAACCATATAATCACATAAAAGAACCAAAACACATAACTCCTATCCATAGGTCTAAAAGAGTACGAAATACACCTATGAGGTATGGTTTCATTATTGAGAATAATGAAGCCCAAGTTATTGAGAATGACGAACCTTTGACCTATACGAAAGCAGTCAAAAGTAAAGACTCTTACAAATGGCTGGCTGCCATGCAATCCGAAATAGAATCCATGCACACCAACAAAGTATAGACTTTGGTGGATACACCAGAGGATATAAATCCTATTGGATGCAAATGGATTTTTAAGAAAAAGATTGGAGCTGATGGTCAAATTGAAACCTATAAGCCTAGATTGATGGCTAAGGGTTTTAGGGAAAAATAGGGGATTGATTATGATGAAACTTTTTCACCTATTGCCATGCTCAAATCTATTTAGATTATGCTTGCTATAGCAGCATACCACGACTATGAAATATGGAAAATGGATGTAAAGACTGCCTTCCTTAATGGTTTCCTTGAGGAGGAGGTCTATATGTCACAGCCAGAGGGATTTGAGTCAAATGAGAGATCAAATCAGCTATGCAAGCTTATGAGATCCATTTATGGATTAAAGCAAGTATCAAGGAGTTGGAACATCTATTTTGATGAAACAGTAGAAGAGTTTGGTTTTATCAAGAATGTTGATGAACTATATGTGTACAAGAAAACTAATGGAAGAACCATAGTCTTCTTGGTTCTGTATGTAGATGGCATACTCCTCATTGAGAATGGTATCCCAATGTTACAATCAGTCAAATTATGGCTATCAAAAAAGTTTTTCATGAAAGATTCAGAAGAAGCATCCGATATACTAGGAATAAAGATCTATAGAGATAGATCTATGAGGATGCTAGGCTTGTCCCAATCAAGGTACATTGACTTAATACTGAAAAGATTCAGTATGGATGGGAGTAAAAGAGGTTATTTACCCATGAGTCAAGGCATACATCTCTCTAAAAAGATGTCTTCAAAGACACCTGAAGAGAGAAATAGAATGAGTTCTATTCCTTATGCTTCGCCTGTTGGATCAATAATGTATGCCATGTTATGTATAAGGCCTGATGTTACTTATGCTTTAGGCATTGCAAGTAGATTTCAAGCTGATTCAGGAGAGGATCATTGGAAAGCTGTGAAAAATATTCTTAAGTACTTAAGAAGGACTAAAGATATTTTTCTAGTATATGGTGGTTTTGATCTTAAATTAGAAGCATATTCTAACTCTAGTTTTCAGTCAGACCCAGATGATAGCAAATCCATTTTAGGGTATGTCTTTACTCTGAATGGTGGAGCAGTAAGTTGGAAGAGTACTAAGCAACCAACCGTAGTTGACTCAACCACTGAAGCAAAATACATAGCTGTAAGTAAAGTCGCCAAGCTGTCTGGATGAAGAAGTTCATCACTGAATTGGGTGTTATTCCTGAAATTGAGAATCCAGTACCACTTTACTATGATAATACTGAAGCTATTGCTCAAGCAAAAGAACCAAGGTCTCATCATAAATTCAAACATATTCTGAGATGCTTCCATCTCGTTCGTGAAATTATTGAAAGACAAGATGTAGTCATAGAACGACTTGACACAAAGAACAACATAGCAGACCCATTCACTAAGGCTTTACTAATGCAACTATTTGATCGCCACCTTGATTATATGGGATTAAAATATAAGGGAGATTGGCTTTAGTGCAAGTGGGAGATTGAAAGAAATATGCCCTCAAGCTAATTAATTTTTTGGGCTGTTCTTTATCTTTCAAACTCATGTAATGACATTTTTAATAAATAAATAAAGGCATTTATTTCATCATATGCAGTGTCTTATTATTTATTTAAGATTATGATGAATCCTATAAATTAGGGCTATGGTTTTAGGATTATGATGAGATCATATCAGTGAGACCTAAAATCTTAAAATCCTAATTTAAATATTCCTAGTCGATGGGATATTGAGTTAGGGATCAATATTTTTCGGTAAGACTAGCACATTCTTTGTATGCTCGATTAAGAGGGTGATTGATCTCACAATAACTTGTGTATGATAGTAATACAAGAATGTGGGTGCTCATTAGAGAATGAGTTCACTAAATTGATCCAAATCGAGAATATCTAATGGACTCTTGTCTACATGTCAATAGATGGTTCTCATAATGGAATTTGTGCATGTAATCCTTTGATCTAGAACTATCATAGAATCTTATATATATAAATCCATATTTTGGTTCATACTCATTCATGACTCAGTTATGTACGGGATGATCTGGATATGGTAGATTATATATATGAAGGTTGTGAGTAGGTTAACATGGAATCGATCTCTCTTGGTAAGAGAAAATAGCATCCTACCTGCTTCAAACAAATGATGATTCAGAAAGACTTTGATCAAAGCATGATGAAAAATTAGAAATGGTTTCTAATATTTCATTAAATGAATCATCATCATAAGATTGAAAGAGAAATGAATATGATATTGGGATTGACATATTTCCATACCCAGAGTCATATTCAGGATGCAGGGAGATCGAAGGATCTAGTTGCATGGTAATTTTCATTGAAGGATATTTTTGATATTTTCATCAAAATTTCACATCTACCGAGAAGTCATGATACATTGCTAGACGTCAATCATGTCTTGTGGGTTTGATCAAATTAAAATTTTAATTTGATCATTAAATTAGAAAGTGTTCTAAATTAAGTCAAATTGGGTTGGCTAGTTTTGACCTAAATCGGTTTGGTTGAGTTCTAACCAGATTAGGTCAAATCACACCCAAACTCACTGCTGGTTAGATGTGGAACCCAATGGGTCACACACAAAGAGAGTTGATTAAGGGTCTAAATGGATTAGACCATGTTTGCAAGATGAACATGCTAGCATATGTAGCAAACCCCAGCACTTGGTTTCGAATTGGATTCGAATTGGCTTTCGATTTGGGCTAATTAAGATCCGATCTGAGCCAAATAGGATTTGGTCTTGAATTGTATTAATCTAGACTGATTGGGCTTTAGTTGGTGTGCCACATGCCTGAATCCCATGTGCTAGAGAGTCTCTCTCTTGTGCATGGGAAGTCTTTCATGGACAAAGAGTTTTTGGTGCATGAAATTAGTTGGCGCCTACCTTCTTTCACTTTTCCCATTTGTTATGTCATGTAAAAAATTTGAATAGGCATGGACATCTAAAATGGGGTGATAAAGAGTCCTTCTACAAGTTAAAATCTCCATTTTATTTTTTAATTTTTGTCACCCAGGATTTTTTGTCGCCCAAGACTCCTTGCCGCCCAGGACTCCATGCCGCCCACCCCTTCTTGACACCTCTTGGACCAAGTCAAAGTCCCTTGGGACTTTGACTATTCAAAGATCATCTCCATGCCTTCTTGCTAAATGGGCATCCTTTTTTTAGAGCCATTGGATGCCCCTTTTATCTGATCTAATGGATGAAAAGGGTGGCGCCAATGATGAAATATTGCGACTCTTCGTAAATAACTTATGTAGAATTAGTCCAAGAGTCCTTCTGCTTTAAGGCACCTCTTGGACTAAGTCTACATCTCATTATTTACTGAAGAGGTGTGAGATTGGCTGAAGGGACATGAGATTTTTTTTAAAAGGGTGTGAGAAATTTAGTTGGCACCCCTACGTACATTATAAATAGGGGTGCGCACCAAGAGTCTGTAGATGTGAAAATTATCTTTCCTTCTTACAAGAATTTTTTTTTGTCCAATTTTTTTTCTTCCCTTCTCTTGTCTAGACCTTGTCCTTATAAGGACAAGAAGTCATCTTAAGACTAAGAGATTAGGAAGAAAAGTTAAGAAGACAAAGAAAAAGAAAGATAGATAAGAAGAGGCAAGGAAAGTGACATAAAGGCTAAAGAAGGTCTTGCTCTTTTAATTAAAGATCTTATTATTATGACTCTAATTATATAAATCAGAGGTGCTGGTTTCTTGATCGTCTTTGTGTGGATCAACGTTAGAGGATGAACATGTGGGCACCTGGTGGAAATCCTAACGGACTGTTATTGACGATCAGGATCAATTTAGGGTTTAGCGATAAGAGGTATGTTCTAATACTTTTTTTTATATTATAAATGCATGTTATATAATTTAATTGATAATAAGGTGGTCCTAGGATTTGGGTTTGATTTATATGATTTTATATTTTTGCTTTAAAATGCATGCTTCCGCCCTATACACCAATCCCATCACCACCTAACTTCCAAATATGACTTGGAGGGAGAGAGGGGGCGTGAAAATTAGGAAGAAAGGAATTTTTCATGAAAAATACCAAAAAAATAGGTATGGAGGGCATTGGGACCAAGGTGGCGCAAGAAGATAGGGAGTCCTAATCACACTAGGATTTCTATTTTTGACTTGGTCAAATAAGATCTTTTAACCAAATAAAATCAAGATTAAATCAATCTAATTAAATAAGACCTTAACCCATTTAAAAACTTAATTAGATCAAATTTAATTCTAATTTATTTTCTAATTAAATTAGAAAATTGGGTTAATCCAATCCTAATTAGACTAGGACTAGTACTTCCTTGCACTTGGCTTATCCAATTAACCAATTAAACTTGATCCAATCAAGTCCAAATCAAATCTAATTAAATCATATTTAATTAGACTTAATCTCAACCTATTGGCTTAATCAAATTAAGCCAATTAGCAATTCATTGCTAATTGATCCTCCTATAACACTTGCACTAGGTTAAACACCAATCGTATTGATTGTTTAACCCTAGAACGATTCTTAATCATTGATCAACCATCCGATCAGATCGTAAGCTCTAATGTGTGTGACCTCATAGGTCCAAATCTAAGTCAGTAGTACAAGAATAAATTTCTATACCAATCAAAATGACCATCTTGCAATGATATCCAACGATCGGATAGGTCGAAGGTGTAGAACACCATCCTTAAAATCCATGTAGATATAGTTTCCATATAATTCATCCTCTTGACCATAATGCTCGTAGGACACATTAGAGTTTAACTATCAACTCTAATCAGGTTGTCCACATTATATTTCAAAATATCAAATCTATCTGATGGATTACCTTGGCCAAGGTTTTGCTATATTGAAATATGGTGATACATTCTTCTCCAACTCTTGGAGTGGTCAATTCCATCTTGATCACACTCCAACTTCATAAGTACTTGACTATGCCCAGAAGCCTTTCATTGCTGAATTAGAAATTTAGTTAGTCCGGTATCAAAGCATAGTGAGTTGCTTGCAAGTCACTCAGGTGATCTTAGGTCTAAGGGATACTTATACCTATATCCCATTAGAGACATTCTTGACAGTAGAATGCTCTGGAGTTGGTCATGTTCAATGATGATGTACCCATACATCTCATCTGTATGCCATACCAGTGTCTCCACACTCCTTGGTTAAGAGGACAACCAACCTATATAGCATATCGTGACCTATGCTTGATAGATGCTGTTGTCTTAATTAATAGTCTATCATTTGATCGTGAATCCATTTAAGGATTAATTGATAAATTCTCTCTTTATCGAAACTAAATAGTTCTAAGGACTTCATCACAATAATTGAGTACATTAGAAGATGTAAACATGTGATGAAAAATGATGCCTAAATATTTTTCATTAATTAATAAATTAATTATAATATCTCAACCATCAATAGACTGATAATTAGCTTTGGAATATAATTTTCAACAATGAGGTCATACACATTAGAGCTTATGATCTGATTGGATGGTTGATCAATGATTAAGAATCATTCTAAGATTAAACAATCAATACGATTGGTGTTTAACCTAGCGCAAGTGTTGCAGGAGGATCGATTAGCAATTGAATTACTAATTGACTTAATTTGATTGAGCCTATAGACTAAGATTAAGTTTAATTAAATATGATTTAATTAGATTTGGTTTGGGCTTGATTGGATCAAGTTCAATTGGTTTATTGGATAAGCCAAGTGCAAGGAAGAACTAGTCCTATTCTAACTAGAACTCGAATTTACCCAATTTTCTAATTTGATTAGAAAATAAATTAAAATTAAATCTAATTTAATCTAATTTAATTAAGTCCTTAAATGTTTTAGATCCTTATTTAATTATATCAATTTAATATTAATTTTATTTGGTTAAAAGATTTTGTTTGACCAAGTCAAAATAGGAGTCCTAGTGTGACTAGGACTCCCTATCTCCTTGAGCCACCTTGGTCCCAACGCCCTTCATACCTATTTTTTAGATATTTTTCATGAAAAATCCCTTTCTTCCTAATTTCCATGCCCCCTCTCTCCCTCCAAGTCATATTTGGAAGTAAGGTGGAAGACCAAGTCAAAGGAGGAATTGGTTTTGCTTAGGATTCTATGAGATAGATTCCTTGTTGACCAAAACATCTTCTCTTGAGTGCTGCCCCCTCTTTTAATTAATTCTTCTCTTATTTTATGAAAATAATTTCTTTTTTTGTGCACCCTTCCTTACTGGTCTACAACAAAAATTATGGAGGAGGCACCCAAGAGTTGGGCACCACAATAACTTCCCATGTTTGGATATTCCTAGTCTAGGAATTTGACCTAACTTGGACTCTTTTTTTTCCTTATTTATTGGATGAATTTTATTTTGATTTTTTATAGAATATAGAGCTTTAGGAGAGGTTTGGGGTGTGCAAAAATTAAATGAAGAGAGTCCTTAGGCATGGGGGTTCCATAGGCACCAAACTAGGTGTCTAGGTGAGAGAAAAGAGAAGAAGAAGAGGGTCTTCTTCTAGGGCTGTTTTATTTTCAATCTCTCCTCCTTTTTCTTGAGTTTTTTTTTTGAGAGAGTCTCAGATCAGCAAACTCTCATCTTTCTTTTCATATTTTAGAGAGTTCAAATTTCAAAGAAGGGAGCATCGGATCGACCGTCGAAGAAGGATCAGCACAATACTAGCATGTTGTGCTAATTTTTTGCATCGGACTTCAGATCAGAGATCGTAGGCTTGTGTGGATGACTCCTAGAGGTCGGACATGTGTGTGGCTTATGACTTCATCCTCAAGCCTAGATCGGTAAGTTAGAACATCTAAACTTGCTCAGATAATAGATCTGATTTATAAACTTCATACCAACATTTGATGTAGTGTAGATCCAGGTTAATTTGATCAATCTTTTTCTTTCTTATTTGATTTTAATTTTTAATTTAATATCATACCTTAATCATATAATAAATCTAATATCTGAGTATTTATAGATTTATTTAAATAAATTTTAGATTTATTTAAGTCTTTCGCTGCAAGATCTTGAAAAAATTTTCAAGATCTACGTGTGAAATCCTAGATCTGGTTCCTTCAATTGATATCAGAGCTAGGTTCTTATTACATTATTTTTATGCATGTCTAGATTATTTCTTAGATTAGATCTAATTTATAATCTAATTATTAAATCTAGAATTAAAAAAATAAATAAAATATTTTAGATTGCACAGACCGCCATAAGGTTGTCCTGCTATAAGGTTTACCTCTTATAGTAAATAGGTTATCCTAGTACGTGCTGATCTAAAATATTGATTATAAAATTATAGATTAGATCTAAGATATTTTATGATTTGATTAAAAATATATAATCTAATTTCAATCATCATAAATATGTTAGATTTGATCTAGAAAGATTTATGATTGATTATTATTGAAACTGTTTCAATTACATGAACCTGTTTAGATTATATCTAAAGTAGTTTTATATTTATTTTACTTGCATATTGATTATAAATCAAACATACAACATGGTTGATAGAACCATGTTATAAAAATATTTTACAAATATGAAAATCATTTTCAAAAAGCGAAACCCCAACCCTCAGTCCAAAACTTAATTGAGAATTAAAAAGTTGATTGATTAGGATCTAGGATTGTGAATTGAAGATCCTAGGACACAAATCATAACACATTGGGTTAAAAAGGTTAATGGAGATTAGGTCCATTAATTGGGTTAGACCCAGAGTTAGATTAAAGAATGGACTTAATTAGAGAATTGACTAAATCTAATCAATTATTGTTTTAGATTAGGTCAAAGATTCTCTAGATCAATTACAATAGTTGTAGTTGGTCAAGCCCATGTTTTTAACAAGACCCAAGATGGACTTGATTCTTGGCTATGCGGTCTAGCATAAATGGTTAGGTTGATCTAATTGAAACTAATTAAACCAGTTGGTGTCTAAGGTAAATCAGACCAATGATTTTTAATTGGCAACCTACTTACCTGGCCATTTTTGATGGTGTCTAAGGCAAGCCTGGCAGATCCTTCCACTGATCAAACTTACCTGGCCTCTTGATGAGATTATGTTTTGATTGGATCACTTGACTATTCGAGCTAACCCATGTCAGCTAGGTAAATCAGTTTGATTGATTTAGGTGCTCCTAGTTCAACCTATTAATAGTCTTCCTTAAGCAAACTTGGTGAAGTTAGTGGAAGGATCATGATAAGCTGGTTAATCTGACCTACTCACTTCTATAATAAATCCTCTAAAATTATTAGGTCCCTAAAATAAAATAGTTATATGATAACTGGATCATAGCCTCCTATTAAAATGGATGATAATGGGTCCATTAATTGGACAATCATTGGAGGCCCAAAGGCCTGGTGCTTATCGATTGATGGAATTATCATTCATTATATGATCTCTTGGATACATCTTTCTAAATGGTGGTCAGGTGGGCCAACCAAAGTTAGACTTGATCATTCATTGGTTAGATGGGCTAAGTATGGTCATGTTAATGGTTGGACCTAGCTGGACCCTTTTCTAAGAAGGCCAAAGCCAACTGATCAGGGCCTGGGGCCAAATTAAATTATTGAAAATTATTTAGAGAAATAATTAGTTATGAATCTATCCTTAGATGTGCATAGGTAGGCCAACCAAAGTTGGGCTTGTGTACAGTCTATGTGGATTTTAGTACCCACTAAGAAATTAGGATAATTCTTCGAATTGGAGGTAGAGGCTACCAATTTGAATAAAATAGTGGAAGAAACCTTTTGATTAAAGTCTAAATCTTTAGATTTAATGAATCAATTACTAATTAGATTTTGATTTTTCTTTGTGCAGACATGGCCACTTCTCTATCGCTCCGATCATTGTTGGACAATGATAAGTTGGTGGAACCCAACTTCGGTAGCTGGTACCGAAAGTTGAAGATTGTTCTGGAGTATGAATGGATCCTATATGTGCTGACAGATCCTGCACCTGAGGAGCTAGCTGCTAATGCACATGGAATAGTCAGAGACACTTATCAGAATTGGCTTAGTGACTGAACCATGGTGTGCTTTATTATGCTGGTTGCGATGAGCGACGAGTTTAGTCATAAGTTTGAGATAGCCCAGCCAAACGAAATGCTCCAAGTATTGGAGGATTCTTTTGGCACATCCGATGACACTGTGAGGCACAAGACTAGTTGTGCCATCTTCAATGCCAAAATACGGGATGATGCTTCTATCACTGATCATATATTATACATGATCGAGCTGATAGAGCACTTGAGCAAGCTCGGCTTTCTCTTGCACAAATAACTTGGAAAAGATGCAATACTGAACTCACTACCTAAGTCTTATCTTCCATTTCTTACACATTATAGAATGTCAAAGCCTGAAGTGGACTACCATGGGTTACTAGGGTTACTTCAGAACTTTGAGAAGGATCACTAACTTCATAAGAAGTCGGTGAACTTAGTGGGAGGTTTGTCTTCTCGTTCTCGATCCTTTGAAAAAGGAAAGAAGAACAAGAAGAAGAAAGCTAAGAAGGTGCATGTTCATGCTAGGACACTTATGCAGGCTCAAACCCCAAAGACCAAGCTCGATAATAGTCAGGCCGAATTCTTCTTTTTCAAGAAGTGGGGGCACTGGAAGAGGAACTATCCTCGGTACATTGCCTTTCTAGATCCGAATAGATAGAGAAAGAAGCAAGCTGTTGCTGGGTAAGATATTTATATGATAACTTCTTACAATTTTTCTATTTATGATATTACTGATTGGATATTGGATACTGGTAGCCCTTACCATATTTGTAATTCATTATAGGGGTTGCAGGTCAGTAGAAGATTCGAGCAAGGTGAGAAACTCCTAAACATTGGAGATGGAAGATTAGTTTCAATTCTAACTTTAGAAATTTTGAAACTTATATTTGAATCTCATACCATTATTCTTAGTGATTATCATTTCTATCCTAGTTTCTTTTTAAATATCATTTCTGTAGGCCTTTTGGCCATGAACAATTATAAAATTTCAATAAAAAAATGAGTTTGTAATGTCATTGTGAATGGTGTTACTATTTTCTATGGATAATTGAACAATGGTATATATATGTTATCGCAACCTATTAATGTAGTCTATTTTACTGGCAAGCACCGTAGATTAGATAGTGTATCAGATATCTACTTATGGTACTATAGGCTCGATCATATAAACAAGAATAGGATAAATAGGTTGACTCAAGAGGGAATCCATAAAGTTAATGATTATGAATCACTTTCAACCTGTGAGTCATATCTTCTTGGTAAAATGACCAAGTCATCTTTCACTAAAAAGGATGAGAGAGCCAATGAGCTCTTAGGTCTAGTACATACTGATGTATGTGGACCAATGAGCATAAGTGCCAGAGGTGGATATGTCTATTTCATCAGTTTCATAGATGATCTATCTAGATATGGATATATCTATCTGATGAAACATAAGTCAGATTTTTTTGAAATGTTCAAATGATTTCGAAGTAAAGTAGAAAAACAAACTAGAAAGAGTATTAAAACTCTTCGGTCTAACCAAAAAGGAGAATACCTTTCTGATGAGTTTCTCAGATATCTAGGAGAGAATGAAATTTTCTTCCAATGTACTCCTCCTAAAATACCACAGCATAATGATGTTCTGAAAGGAGGAATCAGACTCTATTAGACATGATCTGATCCATGATGAAATTTGCCAGCTTGTCGATATCCTTTTGTGGATATGCACTCGAATCAGCTTGTTATCTATTAATTAGGGCTCCAAATAAGTCTGTAGTTAAAACTTCATATGAGATATGGATAGGACGTAAGCTAGCACCTTCACACCTTAGGGTTTGGGGGTGCTCGACTTATGTCAAACGACTAGTTACAGACAAACTTGGACCTAGGTCTGACAAGTGTACATTCATATGGTACCCCAAAGAGATCAAAGGATACTATTTCTACCATGCTGATGAACAAAAGGTGTTCATCAGTCTTAGGGCAACCTTTTTGGAAAAGAAGTACCTTGATGAAGGAACTATTGCCTCTAAGGTTGAACTTGATGAAGTTCAATAGGTAGAAGGTTCGACACAAAATGTTGAACCTAAGTCAGATTTGATCAAATTAGATTCGAAGCCTAGTGAACCTGCACCATTAAGATGATTCGATAGAGTACCCACCATCTGGACAAATACTATGGATTCTTGGTGTAGGATGGTGATCCCATCGAACTCGATGAGAATGATGAGGATCCGATCACTTATATGGATGCGATGCAGAGACCCGACTCTAAGAAATGTCTAGAAAACATGAGATCCAAAATGAATTTCATAAAGGTCAATGACGTATGGACATTAGTTAACCCACCTGAAGGGATTAAATCCATTGGGTATAAATGGGTCTTCAAAAGGATGAGGGATGCAGATGGAAAGGTAAAGACCTATAAAGCCTATCTAGTTGCCAATAGGTATCATCAACGTTATGGTATTGACTATGACGAGATGTTCTCTCCTATAGTAATGCTCAAGTCCATTTGGATCATGCTTGCCATTGCTGTCCATCTGGTCTATGATATCTGACAGATGGATGTGAAGATAGCTTTGCTAAATGAAGAGCTGATCGAAGAGGTGTATATGATGCAACCTAAAAGATTCACATCCATAGATGAGTCTAAGGTGTGCAAGTTTCGGAGATCCATTTATGGATTGAAACAGGCATCTCGGTGTTGGAACATGTATTTTGATAAAGTGATCAAAACGTATGGCTTCATTAAGAATGAAGAAGAACCCTACATCTATAAATGGGCAAATGGTCCAGCAGTGATATTTCTTATTTTGTATGTGGATGATATTCTCTTAATCGAGAATGACATCCTCGCACTACAAGGAATAAAAGTCTGCTTGTCATCACAGTTCTCCATGAAAGACTTGGGTGAAGCATCCAACATCCTAGGGATGAAGATCTATAGGGATAGATCTAAAAGGATGCTTGGTATATCCCAATCCACATACATAGAAACTATTCTGAAGAGGTTCAGCATGGAGAATTCCAAAAAGGGCTATCTTCCAATAGGCCAAGAAATTTCTCTCTCTAAGAAGGATTATTCGACAACTCTGAAAGAGAGAAAGCGTATGAGTAGAATTCCATATGCTTTGGCAGTGGGATCTATTATGTATGCAATGACATATACGAGACCAAACGTGGTATACTCACTAGAAGTAGTGAGTAGATACCAATCTGACCCTGGAGAAAATCACTGGAAGGTGGTTAAAATCATCCTTAAGTATTTGAAAAATATTAAGGACCAATGGATGATTTATGGTGAGTCAGATCTGAAGCTTGTGGAGTTTACAGACTCCAGCTTTCAATCTGATCATAATGATAGGAAAAATATATCGGGGTATATCTTTATTCTAAAAAGTGGAGCAATCTACTAGAAAAGTTTTAAGCAGCATACAGTGGCTAACTCTATTTGCGAAGCAGAGTACATGGCAGCATCAGATGCAGTAAAGAAAGCTATGTGACTGAGAAAGTTCATCACCGAGCTTGGAGTAGCACTCTCCATTGATGGTCTAGTTCTGCTCTATTGCAACAGCACTAGCACCATAGCTCAAGCAAAGGAACCGAAGGTACACCAGCGAATAAAGCACATTCTGCACCGCTTTCATTTGGTCCATGAGATCATGGATCATGGTGACATCTACCTTTAGAAGATTGATGGAAAGAAAAACCTAGCCGACCCCTTCACTAAAGCTTAGACAATCAAGAAGTTCGACAACCATAAGTCAAAGATGGGTATTAGATACTGTGCCGAGTGACTTTAGGACAAGTGGGAGTTATTGGAAATTATGTTCTAAAGTCAATCATCAGTCTGTTGATTGTTGAGATATTATAATTGATTTATTAATTAATGAAAAATATTTTGGCATCTTTTTTCATCACAAGTTTACATCTTCTAATAAACTCCATTGTTGTGATGAAGTCCTTAGGACTATCTAGTTTTGATAAAGAGAGGATTTATCGATTAATCCTTAAATTTGTTCATGATCAAATGATAGGCTATTAATTATGATGATAGCATCTATCGAGCATAGGTTGCTATATGCCATATTAGTTGGTTGTCCTCTTAAACAAGGTGTGTGGAGACACTGGTATGGCATACAGGTGAGATGTATTGGTACGTCATCATTGAACGTGATCAACTCTAGAGCATTCTACTATCGAGAATGTCTCTGATGGGATATAGGTATAAGTATCCCTTAGACCAGAGATCACCTCAGTGACTTGCAAGCAACTCACTATGCTTTGATATCGGACTAACTGAATTTCTAATTCAGCAATGGAAGGCTTATGCGCACAGTCAAGTACTTGCGAAGTCGGAGTGTGATCAAGATGGAATTGACCACTCCAAGAGTTGGAGAAGAATGTATCACTATATTTTGATATAGCAAAATTTTGGCCAGGATAATCCATCAGATGAATTTGGTATTTTGAAATACAATGTGGACAACCTGATCAAAGTTGACAGTTGAACTCTGATGTATCCTACGAGCATTGTGGTCAAGGAGATGAATTATATGAAAACTATATCCGCATGGATTCTAAGGATGGTGTTCTGTACCTTCAACCTATCCGACCATTGGGTATCATTGCTAGATGGTTACTTTGATTGGTATAGAAATTTATTCTTGTGCTACCAACTTTGGTTCAGACTTATGAGGTCAAACACATTAGAGCTTACAATCTGATCGGATGGTTGATCAATGATTAAGAATCATTCTAGGATTAAACAACCAATATGATTGGTGTTTAACCTAGTGTAAGTATTGTAGGAGGATCGATTAGCAATTGGATTGCTAATTGGCTTGGGCTTGATTGGATCAAGTTCAATTGGTTTATTGGATAAGCTAAGTGTAAGGAAGAACTAGTTCTAGTCTAACTAAAACTCGGATTAACCCAATTTGCTAATTTGATTAAAAAATAAATTAGAATTAAATATAATTTAATTTAATTTAATTTAATTAAGTTCTTAAATGAGTTAGGGTCTTATTTAATTGAGTTGATTTAATCTTAATTTTATTTGGTTAAAAGATCTTGTTTGACCAAGTCAAAATAGGAGTCCTAATGTGACTAGGACTCCCAATCTCCTTGCACCACCTTTGTCCCAACACCCCCCATACCTATTTTTTAGGTATTTTTAATGGAAAATCCCTTTCTTCCTAATTTCTAGGCCCCCTCTCTCCCTCCAAGTCATATTTGGAAGTTAGGTGGAAGACCAAGTCAAAGGTGGAATTGGTTTTGCTTAGGATTCTATGAGATAGATTCGTTATTGACCAAAACATCTTCTCTGGAGTGCTGCCCTCTTTTTTAATTAATTCTTCTCTTGTTCCATGATAATAATCTCCTTTTTTATGCACCCTGCCTTACTGGTCCATGCCAAAAATTATGGAGGAGGTGCCCAAGAGTTGGGTGCCCAAACAACCTCTCATGTTTGGATATTCCTAGTCTAGGAATTTGACCTAACTTGAACTCTTCTTTTTTTTTTTATTTATTGGATGAATTTTATTTTAATTATTTTGTGAAATATATAGCTTTGGGAGAGGTTTGGGATGCACAAAAATCAAAGGAAGAGAGTCTTTGGGCATGGGGATTCCATAGGTACCAAACTAGGTATCTAGGTGAGAGAAAAGAGAAGAAGAAGTGGGTCTTCTTCTAGGGCTGTTTTATTTTCAATCTCTCCTCCTTTCTTTGAGTTTTTTTTTTTTTTGAGAGAGTCCCAGATTAGAAAACTCTCATCTTCATTCTCATATTTTGGAGAGTTCAAATTTTAAAAAAGGGAGCATCAGATCGACCATTAAAGAAGGATCAGCACAATACTAGCATGCTATGTTGATTTTCTGCATCGGACTTCAGATCAGAGATCGTAGACTCATATGGATGACTCTGAGAGGCCGAACATATGTGCAACTTGTGACTTCATCCTCAAGCCTAGATCAGCAAGTTAGAATGTCTAAATTTGCTCAAGTAATAGATCTGATCTATAAACTTCATACCTGCATTTGATGTAGTATAGATCTAGGTTGATTTGATCAACATTTGTCTTTCTTATTTGATTTTAATTTTTGATTTAATATCATGCTTTAATCATGTAATAGATCTAAGATCTAGGTGTTTACATGATTATTAAAATAAATTTTAAATTTATTTAAGTCTTTCGCTGTAAGATCTTGAAAAAGTTTTCAAGATCTACCTATGAAATTCTAGATCTGGTTCCTTCACCCAAGGCTTGGGAGCACCACAAATTCTCACAATAAGCAACATATACCTCAAAATTTTGAATGGCTAGAAGATCAAGTTATGGTATAGTAAAACTATAATACCCTCAAGGTGAACTGCCAATGCACTTTAAGTCAATGAATTAGACACATGCTGTAGCATCAAGCTAGTCATCGATGAGAAGGTAGACTCCCTTATGACTGCTCAAGATGGTTATGCTCAGTACCCTCATTCTCAATGAGTACCTATTTTCTTGCTCTAGTATCTCTATACCATAGACTCAAGACTCATCTATCCTAGAAAAGCAATTGTATATCGATCTTTCATATCGATCACCATCCTTATGATGATCCTACGATCGAGAGCAGTTTATGAGTTACTTATGACAACACAAGCTTTAAATTCTCAACATTTGAGAATATGTGTTATCATACCCGTTAACTCAATGAATGTATCACAAACATTTTAATACATAATGTGATAGAATAATTAATCTATTTATTAATTTTAAGTCAAAATTATGAAAATACCCCTAGAAAGTATTTGATAAGTGTTGGCCAATCTATCTTCTAGGGCACACATCTAACAAACTCTTATTTGACCTAAAGCTAATTAGCTATAAATCTAAGTTCCATCTTCTCAAGATCGGCTTTGACCTTCTGCTAGCTTAAAGGCTTCATTAATGGGTCAATCGCTTTGTCTGTGGTGTCGACTCTCTTAACCTCGATGTATCTTCTTTGAGGTAATCATGGATATGGTGGAAACTGCATCACTGTTTGCTTGAAACTCTTCTAGCTTACAACGCTACCATTGCACATAAATAGACTCTCAGATATTGATCTTCGATCATCTATGTGAAACATAAAATTTGGATCTGTAAACCCCTGGACTTGGAGTTCTCCATGCTGAACCTCTTCAGCACCTCCTCTATGTCCATATTCTGTGAGAGATCTAGCATTCTCATCGATCATCCTCATCGGTCTATCCTTGTAAATCTTAATTTCCAAAATAAGGGATGCTTCTTTAAGGTCTTTAGATAACCATACTTAGATCGAGGTCAACATGAAAATATTATTTTCAATCAGGAGGATGTCATCTATGTACAGTACGAGGAAGATAATTGTGCTCCCACTGACTAATTTGAATACACAGGGCTCTTCCTTGTTATCGATGAAACCAAATAATTTGATACATCATTGAAATGACCATTCCAACTCTGAGATGCTTATTTTAGTTCATAAATGGATCTTTGCAGCTTGTAGACCTTGTGATTGCCATCATTGGATGTAAAACCAAGTGGCTGTTCCATATAGATATCTTTCTTAAGATATCCATTTAAGAATGCTGTCTTCACATCCATCTATCAAATTTCATAATCGAAATAGGCTGCAACAGCAGGCAATTATGCGAATATATTTTAATATGGCTACTGGCGAGAAGGTATCCTGATAGTCAATGCTTTTGTGTTGATTAGATCCTTTTGTTACTAGCCTAGCTTTGAATGTCTCCACATTCTCATTTGCACCTATTTTCTCTTAAAAATTCATTTACATCCAATAGGTACTATACCTTTAGGTAGATCTACTAAGATCCATTGACACCCTATTTAGTAAATCAATAGCTATTATTAAACTATGTCCCTTAAGAAACTCAGGAAGGTCCATGAAGTTCATGATGGATTGAACCATATCTAATAGGATTTGGTTTCTCCATTTTGAAATCTTATTGAGTTAAGATATTCTAGCTGGAGTCTATTATGAGACTATAATATTATCTTTGAGATAGTTCAAAATTTTCTTACTAAGGTATTCACCTTCTCAATCTGATCGAAGAATCTTAATGGGCATTCTGGTTTGCTTTTTCACTTTATGTCTAAATTTCTTGAATTTTTCAAAAGCTTCAGACTTATGTCGCATCAGGTACACATAGCCATATCGAGATAAATCATCAATAAAGAAAATGAAATAGACATAATTGCCTCTAGCAAGCACATCGAATGGGCTACACATAGCTATATGTATCAGGGCAAGTAGGTCTATTGCCCTTTTCCCATGTCCTATAAAAGAAAGCATGGTCATTTTATCTTGAAGGTATGATTCACAAATTGAATATGACTTGAAAGCCAACCGATCAATTAGTCTAAATTTCTTCAATTTGTTAATCCTATCTTAAGCTATATGACCTAGCCTAAGGTACCATAGATACCTTTTGTTGATACTATCCTTAGATCATTTTGATCCTCCTTCCTTCTTCTTATTTTGGTTGGCCAGGCATGCAAGGCAATTCTACTTCCAATGACCATCGGAGTTACAGTGGAAACACTTTTTCTTCTCCGCGGCCTTCTTCTTTGGCTTGCCCTTCTTTTTTTCTTCTATTTTCTGCATCTTCGTAGACTTCTTCTTCTTTCCAAAAGACTTTCTCTCAAAAAAAGTCTGCTCCATAGCAAGAATGAGCCCTTTGAACCCTTCAAAGTTTGCTAGCAGTAACCAACTATTCATTAACTTGGCCAAGGTACACTAGAGCTTATTCATTTGGAAGTTTATGATGAACTGCTCATACGAATCACTCAAGGACTGCAGGATCACATCAATCTACAGATCCTTGTCTTTTAAGATGCTGAGCTTTTCAAGCCCTTTTAGGTCCTTGATCATCACCAAGCAATGATCTTTGACTGACTGCACATCTGCGCCTTAAAAAGTCTTCTTGAGACTTGATGTTGCCCAACAAGACAACCCAAGAGGGGGGGTTGAATTGGTTTTTTCAAAATTTAAACAAGTAATGTGGTATTTTCAAAAACTAGTGATGTGTTAAAGTGTGTTGTGATTCTATGCTACCAAGTATGCAAAAGTGTAAAAATGTAATAGAAGTGATAAGACAAGGCAATCACAAACACAAGAAAATTTATAGTAGTTCGGTGCTTCTTGCACCTACGTCCACTCCCCAAGATCCACTTAAAAATTTTACTATAATCTCTCCAAGATTACAGTCACATAGTTTTTCAAGGCTTACTATCTAAAATCTAGTTGGTTTTATACCAGATCACTAGCCATAACCAAATTGCAAGCCAATCCTTGGCTTACAATCCAATTTTCAAGCTTGGATAGGCCTTTCCTTTAGCTTCAAAATCCTATTGAAGCTAAGTTATAATGAGAGTAAGGATTACACAACAAAAACAAAAATAAAGCTCCTTTAATGAGCAAGTAAGTCGATGAAGCTTGTGGAATCAT
Source organism: Cocos nucifera (assembly GCA_006176705.1). Lineage (NCBI taxonomy): Eukaryota > Viridiplantae > Streptophyta > Magnoliopsida > Arecales > Arecaceae > Cocos > Cocos nucifera. The sequence goes on along the minus strand of QRFJ01001167.1, from coordinate 158,775 downwards.
CTTTGAAGGAAGCTTTTGAACTGATTGAGCTTGTTTTCTTGCTGAATCTTTTGATTTGATGTTTCTTGGAGTTGAAAGTTGAATGCTCTCTATTTAAGGCTTTTGGACTCTTTTTCTTAATTTTTAATTCCTCTCAATAATTGAATGGTCATATCACTTCCTCTAGGTGTTTTGTAGCTTGTTCCCCATGTTTGGTAGGCTAGAGAAGGATTTTTTATTGTTAGAAGACCGAAAATTTTTGCTTTGACTAATTGATTTTCTCTTCAATTTTGGTTTTGAGATATCTCTTTTAGGCCTTGTTTTAAGTGTGATTTATGCCTCAAAAGCCTCCAACTTTTCTTTGTCAACTTCCAAATGCATTTTTATGGATGTCTTAATTGATACTCTAAAATGCATCCTGAAACATGATCTCAACAAATTCATTAGTCCAAACATATACTCAAATATTTTGTTACTCGTCAAAATTAATTCTTAGGATTAACAATCTCCCCCTTTTGATGATGACAAAACTTTGAGTATATGAGCGAAAAATATAATGTATCAAGGACATTTTCAATAAACTAATGATTTAATCCTTTTCATATTTTTATATTTAGCTCCCCCTCAATTCATGCTCATGCTTTTAATATATTTTATCACTTTGGAGTTATATTTTTAGTATGTGCTTATTTGAGTGATAATCTACCAACATTTATCATTTATATGTAACAGGCATGAGTTCTCATCATTGAACAGTCATGTGCCAAGCTTGCAATTGGTATATTGAGTATGTATCATGGCATAATTTATATAATTAATTATACTATGTTTAAATTTCTATTAGCATGGTACTAATTGACATACACATTATATGATTAAACATGCTTAGTGCAACATAATAAGATTAATATATACTCATGTACATCTTACATCTTATAATTTATCCAAAAGAGAAAAACTGGTAAAACAAGCTAAAAATTCTAGATTTCACAAGCTAAAATTTCTGAATTTAAATATTGAATGTGTGTATGCTCATATACATATCTTACTCCCCCTTTTGTCATCATCCCAAAAGGTAGCCATTGCATGAGAATATATCAAGAGATTTATTTAGTGAAAGAGTAAGTAGCCATATAAATGTATTTTTTATTGCATTCACAAAATGAGTGTGTTCTCAATGCACAAATATACTAAGTTAAATCATTAAGTATATATGAGTGTCCAAGAAGCACTTAACATAAAGTGACTTACAGACATATATTCTTCAAGAAGTACCTAACATAGATCTAAGGACAACAAATAATGAGGCATCAGCTCCTTATGAGGCTACTCATCATCAGAAGGGATCTCTAACGTCTTGCATGAGGCTCGTGAGGTGGAAGGTCTGGCTCTCCTACTCCTGGTCCTAGTAGATGGCCCGACTATCTATGAGGGAGGAGGTGCCACACGAGTATAGACCCTCAGTGGTGGTCTACTCTCACTTGTGGATATCTGAGTAGACTGACTAGGTGACATACATGGAGGAGGTGGTGGACGTGGCACAGCTATCTTGGTGGCTACATCTTCTACTGCTGTGGCTGGTATTGCATCTGGAGCAAGCCTCTCTATCTTCCCAATCAAACTACCCATAGCTTTAAGTATTGAAATGATGCCCTGCTGCTGCACCTGACCCAATCCACTAATAGCTACCATCATCTCAATCTCTCCATGGATGCAAAATCAGCAGGTGGTGGCTGAGAGAATTTGCCAATGGGTGGAGCTTGAGGAGTCATAGGCGTACTGGGGTCAGGTGCATCTCAGGGTGCAATAGGGGTAGAGGGCTCTCCTGCCTCCACTATTCTAGGCACTCTCCTCTCTTGACCAAAAATGTTCTTTACCCATCTTTCGTCCTCGACATAATACTGCATTCTGGTCAGAGCTCTCATATCATAGATATCGAAGTGAGACAGCTTCAGCTTCCTACAACCTTCATTCTCTAGTGGCACTCATATTGTCTCAAAAATCTTGGTCAAAGCCATAACATAAGGCAAACAAACATTGTTCCTAGAGGTTGTCTCTCTCATCTGATGTATCATGATCCCTGGCAAATTTATCTGAGTCCTCTGAACCATAACATGCATCATACATAGTTTTCTCTCATAGACAAAGTCATGCCTACTTAACTTAGGAATAAAAATTCCACTGATAATATGATGTAGTACACTTATCTCCATAGATAAGATGGATGCTAGGACATCTCCCACTATATCATCTCTCCTGATAATAAGCCTCAGTCCTTCCTTCTTGTTAGTTAACTTATCCGAAATGTGTCCTTGTCTAGTAATGCTAAAGATGTGTACCAAATCCTCATTTGTCACTTTAATTTGTAAACCTTTGACTATAGTTACAATTTCAAAAGATCTCCTCTTTAGGTTTTCATGAAACTCCCTAACTAACTAAGGGTACATTGGAATATTCATTGTACAAAAATTTCTCCACCCCATCCTATCGATCCAAGTCCCAATTGAAAAATTATAACTCTTAAAGAACTCAAAATCAATTCTCCTTCCCATTGCAATAGCTCTAGTGGCCATCCTACCAATAGATGAAGGTGGTGGAGAGGGTGAACTCAGTATACCTTGATCTTGTTGAAGTTCTTCCTGAATGAGTTCCTCGGAGGGTTGAGAAACCATAGTTGGTTGGGATGCCGCTTGTTCCATTCAGGCTTGTCTTCTCCTCTCCCATTCTTCGGCTCCATGGGTGTTACAAATCTTCCACACTCCTCGCCTTTCACTAATCATTTGATCCAACTCCAATCCCTAACTTCATGGATCTAAAGGAGTAGATGGTAAGGAGACAAGAAGACACTATTGGATTGAGTTTGGAGGGATGAGAGGGCTTCTACTTGAGGTTTTGGGAAGTTTTTAGGGCATCGCGTGAAGAAAAAATCCTATTTTCTGGGTCAGGTTCATTCAGATCTGATTTGACCAAGAGGAATATTTCAAAAAAAATTTCTCTTAGATCTAAATCAGATCTGATACTTTTTAGATCTGATTAGAAGGATCTAATAAATAAAATAAAAATAAATTAAATTAGATTTAATTTATATCTTGTTGTTGGGTAATCTTGTTATCCTATAATGATCCTGCTGATTGCTTAAGGTTTTGGATGCAGCCATGCAATCATCTGGCCTCTATCGATATCCACTTGAGCAGGATCTAGAGATCTCCTTCTTCTCAATCTTTCCTCCAAAGATCAGATCTAGATCTGATTTTGAAGATCTTCAAAATAATTTTTGAAGATCCAATGTCGTCTCTTGTAGCAGTGCTGCCTTCTTCCTTTCTTGTCGCCTTTCTCTTAGTTGGATTGCACCAAACTAAAGTCCAAAGCCTCTTGGGCATGGAGAGGAGAGAGAATATTAGAGGTAGGCATGGAGAAGAGGGGAGAGGGGCTACGTGGTGTGGGCAAGGGAAGAACTTTTTTAAACCTAGGCACAGATAAGATTTATATAGACTCTGCTACGCCATGTAGTGCCACATCATTCCAACCAATCACGTCTCTTTGTGCAATCAGATCTAAATCTTATTGGTGGGATGACATCACCTGATCTAATCAAATGAGAGCCCATCTCAAACATCCTTGGGTGGGGACAAGGCTGATCAAAATAGAGTCTTAGGTGCCACCTAAGTTTATTCCAAGAAGCAACCTAGAGTCCAATCTGTATGGGACTCCAGGCATCATCATCCTTGGGTGCATGCCTCCCTAGGCGTGCGCCCCCTCCCTTTCCTCCTTTTAGCAGGTGGACAAAGGTCAAATCTCTCTCCTATGGGTGCATGACACATGGGCAGATGTCTATGTATCAAAGGTCAACGTTTGACTAAAGTCAAAAGATAAGAATTAGTAGGTGATAGAAAATGGTAGGTGTTGTCTCAAATTTATCTCATAAATTAAGATAATTCTTTTTTGACTTAGACAAGCTCTAGTTAGACCAAGTAAAGATACCTGAGTGAACCCAAACACATTTGGCTCAGTCGAGATAACTTTTAATGATTGTTGAAGGAGAACATTAGGCTCAATCGTTTGCTAGCATGATTTCCTTGAAACTAATTAAATCTTATTCAAATCAATTCAACTGGGTTAGTTCAATTGATGATATCTAGATCCAAACTCTTATTTGTGTGATCCAATTAGGATCAGTTTCATATGGTAATGGGATATGTCATGATCCCTATCATTGACATCATCGAAACACCTTCCGATGGATCAGAACTTTTCTGATTCAGACAACTAGTATGATCGATCATCCAAATCATTCTAATTGCTCCCAAAATCTACTAGTGACACCTAATAGTATATGGTGGCAACCCATCAGAACTAAGAATGGACCTTTCGGTGCAGTTACCTGTGTGGTTAAGTTTCTCTATCTTGAGCCTCGATCAGATTAGGGTTAAGGTGAACTCGTCAAACCCTAATATCCGTTATATGATTAATCATTTGATTCAAGTCCAATATAAAAATCTCAATAGAAACTCTTTCTATTATTTCACTCTGCTATGGCCATGGTCTTATGAACTTGATTCTCATGATCATCATAGGGCTACTCCTCATCCATCGAGGTAGATAGATTTTCTATTGGTGCAATCCAATTCCTACAATAAACATACTATAGCCAACATACACCGCAGGATTTCGAATGGCTAGGAGACCGATTATGGTGTAGTCAAACTATAACACCCTCAAGGTGAACTATCGATGCACCTCAGATCAAAGAACCAAACACACAACTATAGCTTTGAGCCAGTCATCGACGAGAAGGTAGACTTCCTAATGACTACTCGAGGTGGTCACGCTCAGTGCCCTCGTTCTCTAACAAGTACCTATACTCTCGCTCTGGTATCTCTACACCATAGACTCAAGACTCATCTACTATAAAGAAGTGATTATACACCAACCTTCTAAATCAACCACCATCCTTATGATGATCCTACGATCGAAAGCATTTTATGAGTTAATAACGAAAATTTGTCTTAAATTTTCAACCTTTGAAAATATGAACTATCATTACCATTAACTCAAGAGATATATCATAGATACTAAATACACATTATGATAGAAAATAATCCATTTTATTATTTATAGTCAAAATTATAATTTTGCCCTTAGAAGTGTATAATAAGTGTCAGCCAATTCTGGCTTCTAGGGTCGGCACACATATCTAACAAACTCTTACTTGACCTAAAGCCAATTGGCTACAATTCTATGTCCCATCTTCTCAAGATGAGATTCGATCTTCTGCAGGCCTAATGGCTTTGTGAGTGGGTTTGCCATATTGTCTACGGACTTGACTCTCTTGACCTCGACATAATCTTTCTTGAGATAATCGCGGATGAGGTGGTATCACCACTCGATGTGCTTGAATTTTTGGTGAGACCTCGACTCCTTAGCAAGGGCTATGGTGCTATTATTGTCATAGTATAGAGGAATGGCATCTAATGGCATCACTTCGATCTCTATGGCAAACTTCTTATACCAAAATGCCTCCTTCGTAGCTTCTGATGCAGCGATGTATTCTGCTTCCATGATGGATTCTGCGATCACTGTCTACTTGAAACTCTTCCAATTGACAGCATCACCATTACATAAAAATAGACTCCCAGATGTCGACTTTTGATCATCTACATCGGACATAAAATCTGAGTTTGAATATCCCTAGACTTAGAGTTCTCCATTACCAAAAATCAACAACATATCCTTAGTTGTTCTTAAGTACTTAAGGATACATTTCACAGAAGTCTAGTGTTCTTCATCTGGATTCGACTGATATCTGCTCGTGACACTCACAGCATGAGCTATATCAGGTCGTGTACATAACATGGCATACATGAGGCTTCCTATTACTGAAGCATAAGAGATCTTGCTCTTTCATTCTATTTCCTCAAGTGTGATAGGGCACATCTTCTTGGAGAGATGAATATCATGTCTGAAGGGTACCAAACCTCTCTTGAAGTTTTTCATGCTAAACCTCTTTAGCACTTCCTCTATATACATCTTCTGTGAAAGTCCTAGCATCCTATTTAGTCTATCTCTATAGACCTTAATTCCAAGAATAAAGAATGCTTCTCTTAGGTCTTTCATGGAGAATTCATTGGATAACCATATTTTAACTGTGGTCAACATAGGAATATCATTTCTAATAATGAGGATATCATCCACATACAATATGAGGAAGATAATAGCGCTCCCACTAATCTTTTTGAAGATACATGGTTCCTCCTCATTCTTGATGAAACCAAATAATTTAATAACATCATTAAAATGAGAATTCTAGCTCCAAGATGCTTGCTTAAGTCCATATATGGACCTTTGCAGCTTGCATACCTCATGATCAGCATTACTGGATGTGAAATCTAGCGGCTGTTCCATATAGATATTTTTCTCAAGGTATGCATTTAAGAATGTCATTTTCACATCAATTTACCATATTTCATAATCAAAATAAGCTGCAATAGCAAGCAATGTGCGGATGGATTTTAGCATAGCTACTGGCGAAAAAGCATCCTGATAGTCAATGCCTTCGTGTTGACTATACCCTTTTGCCACTAGTCTAGCATTGAATGTCTCCACATTTCCATCTGCACCAATCTTTCTTTTGTAGATCCATTTACACCCAATAGATACTACACCTTCTGGTAGATCTACTAAGGTCCAGACTTGGTTTGAGTGCATTGAGTCAATTTCTGACTTCATTGCCTCTAACCATTTCTCAGAGTCAATATCCGATATCGTCTCATCATAATTTTTGGGATCATCACCATGAACCCCATTACCTACGAGGAACATGTCCTCTATTTTCTCTGAAATAGTACCTAAGTACCTCTTAGGGGGATGGAAAACCCTTTTCGATCTACGAGGTGGAGGAGGTAGTGATTGTATTGGCTCAACCTGATTTGGTTCTATTTGGTCCTTAGCTCATTGCTCTTATGAGATTTTCTCCTCGAGCTTGATTTGCTTTCCAATGCCGCCATCTTGAATAAACTATTTTTCAAGAAAGATGGCATGCCGACTCACAATCACATTGTGATCTTCTAGAAAGTAGAAATAATATCCTAATGACTTTTTAGGATATCCTATGAATCGAGCTCTAAAGGACCTAAAGTCTAACTTGTCCACTTGTTGTCTTTTGACATGAGCCAAACAACCCCAAATTTTGAGATGACTCAGACTTGGTTTCTTACCATACCATATCTCATACGGTGTGGTAGGAACGATTTTAGAGAGAACCCTATTCAGTAAGTATATTGCAGTTGATAGACTATGTCCCCAAAGAAAATCAGAAATGTCTATGAAGCTCATCATGGATTAGACCATATCTAATAGGGTCTAGTTCCTCCATTCTGAAACCTCATTGAGTTGAGGTATTCCAGGTGGAGTCCATTGAGAGATTATGCCATTTTGCTTGAGATAGTCAAGAAATTTTTGACTAAGATTTTCACCTCCTCGATCTGATCGAAGAACTTTAATGGATTTTCTAGTTTATTTTTCGACTTCATGTCTAAATTTCTTAAACTTTTCAAAAGCTTCAGACTTATGTCTCATAAGATATACATATCCATATCAAGATAAATCATCGAAGAAGGTTATGAAGTAGACAAAATTGCCTCTAACCGGCACATCAAATGGACCGCACACATCAGTATGTACTAGGGCAAGTAAATCTGTGGCCCTTTCTCCATGTCCTACAAAAGGGAGCTTAGTCATTTTATCATGAAGACAAGATTCATAAATTGGATATGACTCAAAAGTCAACAAACTTAATAGTCTAATTTTCTCTAATTTGTTAACCCTATCTTCTGCAATATGACCTAGTCTTAGGTGCCATAGAAACCTATCTTTTGGACTATCTCTAGGTCATTTTATTCTTATGGCATTCACATTTTGCTCGATATTAAAAATAGATACATCAATATGTAACTGATAGAGACTATTAATGAGGAAACTACTAGCAATTTTATTTCTTTCATAAAGAATATTACAATGGTCCTTAAGAAAACTAATTACATAGCCTTCTTGTGCTAAACATGGAATAGAAATCAAATTTCTGCTTGCAGCAAGCACATAGCAATAATTCCTAAGTACTAAATCTAAGCCAGACAGTAGTCGAAGAGGATAGGTTTCTACAACCACAGCAGCAACTCTTGCTCCATTTTCAAAACATAGGATCATCTCACTGAAGGGAAATCCTGATTTCCCGGTCCAGGTTCGTTCAGATCTGATCAGATCAAGAGATATATTTTAAAAATTTTTCTCTTGATCCCAATCAGATCCTGATATATTTCAGATAACTCTTACTTGACCTAAGCCAATTGGCTACAATTTCTGATTCCCATCTTCTCAGATGAGATTCGATCTCTGCAGGCCTAATGGCTTTGTGAGTGGGTTTGCCATATTGTCTACGGACTTGACTCTCTTGACCTCGACATAAATTTCTTGAGATAATCGCGGATGAGGTGGTATCACCACTCGATGTGCTTGATTTTTGGTGAGACCTCGACTCCTTAGCAAGGCTATGGTGCTATTATTGTCATAGTATGAGGGAATGGCATCTAATGGCATCACTTCGATCTCTATGGCAAACTTCTATACCAAAATGCCTCCTTCGTAGCTTCTGATGCAGCGATGTATTCTGCTTCCATGATGGATTCTGCGATCACTGTCTACTTGAAACTCTTCCAATTGACAGCATCACCATTACATAAAAATAGACTCCAGATGTCGACTTTTGATCATCTACATCGGACATAAATCTGAGTTTGAATATCCTAGACTTAGAGTTCTCATTACCAAAAATCAACAACATATCCTTAGTTGTTCTTAAGTACTTAAGGATACATTTCACAGAAGTCTAGTGTTCTTCATCTGGATTCGACTGATATCTGCTCGTGACACTCACAGCATGAGCTATAATCAGTAATTTATTGATTTTAGTCAAAATTACAATTTTGCCTCTAGAAGTGCATTACAAGTGTCAGCCAATTCTGGCTTCTAGGGCACATATATCTAACACTCACCATCCCTCAACCTTCTACCATCCTCAAGACCCTGCATAAAAGTGCACAAATGAGCACTAGAACCAGAGTCAAGCATCCAACTGGATGCAGAAGTAATCATAAGATTAGATTCAATAACGAGCATACCACTAGAAGGATCTACATCCTTCTTATTCTTCAGGGTGGCCGATAAATAGGACAATTTCACTTTCAATGGCCATCTGTGTTATAATGGAAATACATTTTTTGTCAATGGTATTCTTCGTCAGCTCTATCTTTTTCTTCTTTTCACCTTCCATCTGTTTACCTTTTCATAGACTTCTTCTTCTTTCCAAAAGACTTTTTCTTCGAAGAAATCCATTCCATAGTAAGCACTGAGCCTTTAGAACCATTCATAGAAAGCTCAGCAATAACCAGCATATTCATAAGTTCGGCTAGAGTACTCTGAAGTTTATGCATATGGTATTTTATGATGAATTATCCATATGCATCAGTCAAGGATTGTAGAACTATGTCATTCTATAGATCCCGATCTAACTTCACTCCGAGCTTTTCAAGCTCTTCCATGTCCTTGATCATCATCAGACAATGATCTTGGACTGACTGCCCATCATGCATCTTAGTCTTAAAAAGTCATTTAGTGACCTGATATTTGGCTATGCAACTTTGTTCACCAAATAACTCTTATAGGTGAGCCAACATTTGACGGGCAGTCTTGATATCTTCATATTGGTACTGAAGCTCATCAGACATCGAGCACAACATGTAGTAACTGACCTTGTTATCCTCATCCATCCATTTATCGAGAGACACTCTTTGTTCAGTGGATGGATGGGCTGGTAAGGTGGGGGGATCTTGATCTAATACATGAGTTAACCTCTCAGAATCCAAAATAATTTTGAAGTTTCGAAGCCAATCCTTGTAATTAGATTTGATCAGCTTATGGGTGTCCAGGATATGGGCTAGTGGATTGGATGCAGACATTTTTCTGTAGAGAGTCAAAGTTTTTAATTAGATTTTGTAATTAAAACTTAACCAATTTATTTAAAAATTTTATTTTTAAATAAATTAGCTTCCACTATTTTTTCGTCTTCCTACACTCTCTTTGTAGAGATGCAAAAATTTCTACGATTAATGATTTCAAGTGGGTGGTGCAGTCCCACCAACTGACTCATCAGCTCACCTAACAGTTATTGATGATGGGTTAGCCAATGAGTGAACAACTCTTGTCCAATGATTCTCTAATCATGGTGCACCCAAACTTGATCTCTAATTCATGAATCTCACCATGCCTGGAATATTGATTCACTCCTTAGTTAAGTCAGGCCCACCATTTGCATAAATTGGATTCCTAATTGGGTCTCTCACCATATCCAAAATATTGAGCCCAATCCATCCTCCAGCCTATAGCATCCAATGCCTAATAGACATCGTTACATCTTCCTGGTGCAACTGAACCACTGTGACCAGTCGAGAACAATCAACCGCGGGAAGAGGCCGCATATCTACAATGGTGGAAGACCTTAGACTTAATCTTTTCTTAGGAAGATTTGATTTAGGTCTCTTTAAACTTGACTTACAATAGCCATAATAATTATGACTAACCTAATGGCATGAGTTAGCTTGGATTGCTAAGCACCTTAGATCAGGACTGGATCGACAAATATGGTCAGGTAAATGAGACTGGTGGAAGGGATATGCCATTAACTAGACAAGAATGCATTCGAGTCGAGTAGCTCTCAATTAAAAATCAGTCGATCGTATCTGCCAAACTTACCTTAGACACCAAATTGTTGAGCTAGAATCAATCAGGTTAGCCTATAATTCAGACTCTAACCACTAAGCTTAATTAGGTCTTAGCTTGATCGATCACTCATATGATTCAATCATGAGCCAGACTTAATCCTATTAGGCTGGTCAATTTAAGCACTCTTGATCCCATCTAACCAACTCTTGATTCGATTTGATCAACCGCTAGACCTAATTAAGCTACCCAAGTCTGAACCCAATTTTATGAATATGTCTTAGATCTGAAAATTCTTAATTTTTAGACTTAACATATTTCATAATCTTAATTCTTAATTAATTTTAGGGTTCTTAAATAAAACATATAAATAAAATTCTAGGATTTCAGGATCTAGGGTTTTACAGAAAATAAGTTTTTGGGTTTTTGATTAAGGATGAATGTGCAGCACGCCTACTCATCATAAGAACATCCCATTGAATGAGAGGAGAGGACATTTAAATCCTACTTTATTCTTATGACCAAATGGCCAAGGGGAACACCTTAATCAAAAATTTGAAACTACAAAACTAGTTAGATCTACATCATATATCTCATATATAAGATTGATCTAACTTTAAACATGTTTTGCATACATCTTCATGTATCATATCATGCATATTTTTAGATCTAAATTATCTCATAATTATTTAAAAAATTAAATTTAAATTGATCTTATCAAAATAAATTCTATTCTAGATAATTATGTAGAACTATTCTACAACTAGTCTAAACATGCATTCATCATATCTCATATGAAGAAAAATTAAATAACTTTATTTTTTATTTTTTAGATCTTATTATAATATTTATAATATTAAAAAATAGTAAATAAATAGATCTAAAAATTATAACTAATCAAATTAAATTATGATCATGCAAGACTATACATAGAATAATTCTATTCTACAACTAGTCATGCATCTCATACAACTTAGATCTATATTATTTAATTTTTTAATTTTTTTGATTTTAGATTTAATCATATCTCATGTGATATCTAAAATTATCTAATTATTAGATCAAAAATAAATTAAAATTAGATCTAAATTATTTATGAAAATTTGATTTTGATACCAGTTGAAGGGAAAATCTTATTTTTCGGGTCAATTTGTTCAGATCTAATTTGACCAAGAGAAATATTTCAAAAAAAAAAAATTTTAGATATAAATCAGATATGATACTTTTTAGATCTGATTAGATAGATCTAATAAATAAAATAAAAATAAATTAAATCAAATTTAATTTGTATCTTATTGTTAGGTAATCCTATTTTCCTATGATGATCCTACTGATTAACTAAGATTCTGGATGCAGCCACACAATCGATTGGCCTCTACCAGTATCCACTCGAGTAGGATCTAGAGATCTCCTTCTTCTCAATCTTTTTTCTAAAGATCAGATCTAGATATGATCTTGAAGATCTTTAAAATAATTTTTGAAGATCCGATGTCATCTCTTGCAGCAGTGCTGCCTTCTTACTTTCTTGTCGCCTTTCTCTTGTCTGGATCATATCAAACTAAAGCCCAAAGCCTCTTGAGCATGGAGAGGAAAGAGAAGATCAGAGGTAGTCATGGAGAAGAGGGGAGAGGGGCTATGTGGCATGGGAAAGGGAAGAACTCTTTTAAACCTAGGCGCAGATAAGATTTATATAGACCCTGCTGCACCATGCAGTGCCACATCATCCCGACCAATCACATCTTTTCGCACAATCAGATCTAAATCTGATTGATGGAATGACATCACCTGATTCAATCAGATGATCATGTCTCTTCGTGCAATCAGATCTAAATCTAATTGATGGGATGACATCACCTGATCCAATCAGATGAGGACCCCTCTCAAACATCCTTAGGTGGTGCCAAGACTGATCAAACTAGAGTCTTAGGCACCACCTAAGTTTATTCCATGATGCAACCTAGAGTCCCATCTGTATGGGACTCCAGGCATCATCATCCTTGGGTGCACGCCTCCCTAGGCATGTGCCCCCTCCCTTTCCTCCTTTTAGTAGATGGACGAAGATCAAATCTCTCTCTTATGGGTGCATGACACATGGGCAGATGTCTAAGTGTCAAAGGTCAATGTTTGACCAAAGTCAAAAGACAAGAATTATTAGGTGATGAAAAATGGCAGGTGTTGTCTCAAATTTATGTCATAAATTAAGATAATCATTTTCTGATCTGGATAAGCTCCAGTCAGACTAAGTAAAGGTACCTGAGTGAGCCCAAACATATTTGGCTCAGTCAAGACAACTTTTAATGATTGTTGAAGGAGAACATTAGGCTTAATCGTGTGCTAGTACGATTTTTTTGAACCTAATTGAATCTTATTCAAATCAATTAAATTGAGTTAGTCTAATTGATGATATCTAAATCCAAATCCTTATTTGTATGACCCAGTTAGATTCAGTTCCATATGATAATGGGATATGTCATGATCTCTATCATCGACTTCATCAAAACACATTGTAATGGATCAAAATTTTTTTGATTCAGACAACTAGTATGATCGATCATCCAAATCATTCTAATTGCTCCCAAAATCCATCAGTGACACCTAGCAGTATATGGTGGCAATCCATCAGAACTAAGAATGAACCTTTCGGTGTAGTTACCTATATGATTAAATTCCTCTATCTTGAGCTCCGATCGGATTAGGGTTAAGGTGAACTTGTCAAATCCTAATGTTTGTCATATGATTAATCATTCGATTCAAGTCTAATATGAAAACCTTAGTAGAAACTCTTTTTATTATTTCACCCTATCCTGACCATGGGCTTATGGACTTGATTCTCACGATCATCATAGCGCTACTCCTCATCCATCGAGGTAGATAGATTTTCTATTAGTGCAATCTAATTCTTACAATGAACATGCTATAGCCAACATACACCTCAAGATTCCAACTGGCTAGGAGATCGAGTTATGGTATAGTAAAACTATAACACCATCAAGGTGAACTACCGATGCACCTCAGATCAAAGAATCAGACACACAACTGCAGCTTCGAGCCAGTCATCGATGAAAAGGTAGACTTTCTAATGACTGCTCGAGGTGGTCACGCTCAGTGCCCTCATTCTCTAATGAGTTTCTGTACTCTCACTCCAGTGTCTCTACACCATAGACTCAAGACTCATCTACTATAAATAAGTGATTATACACCAACCTTCCAGATCAACCACCATCCTCATGATAATCCTACGGTCGAGAGCATTTAATGAGTTAATAACAAAAATTCATGTCTTAAATTTTCAACTCTTGAATATATGAACTATCGTTACCATTAACTCAAGGAATATATCACAGATACTAAATACACATTGTGATAGAAAATAATTTATTTTATTATTTATAGTCAAAATTATAATTTTGTCCTTAGAAGTGTATAAAATTATCAGCCAATTTTGACTTCTAAGGCATGCATATCTAACATCGTAAATAGTCACTAGTCCATTTTAACGCCTGTGGCCTCTAATCCTTGAGTCAACTCATGAATTTCATCTAGGTTGCTCGAGTCGAATCGAGCATAAGTTCTAAAACATTTAAAGTTTCAAAGAAAATTTGATATTCTAACAATGTCCAGATATTTTCTTTAATATTGGTTATTAATTATGCATTCAAAATTGATTCTTTTGAATTTAATTTGATTTATTTTGAATTAAGGAAATGAGATTTATTCTTGTTGATAGCAAATCCCTAGTTTTCTTCTAATGGTGTTGAATCTTTCTTCATTAATAGGTTTTGTGAATATATCAGCTAATTATTTATCAGTATAAATAAATTCAAGTATCATATCATTATTTTGAACATGATTTCTTATGAAATGATGCCTTATTTCAATGTATTTAGATCTTGAATGTTGAATTAGATTTTTAGTTAAATTGATTGCACTTGTATTATCACATCTTATTGGTATTTTGTTAAGTTTGAAACCAAAGTCTTCTAGTTGTTGTTTGATCCAAAGAATTTGGGCACAATAACTTCCGATGGCAATATATTCAATCTTGATAGTAGATAGTGCTACTGAGTTTTATTTCTTACTGAACCATGAAATTAAATTAACTCCTATGAATTGACATATGTCACTAAGGCTTTTTCTATTAAGTTTACAACTAGCAAAATTAGCATCAGAGTATCCAATTATTTCAAATTGAGAAGATCTATCATACAATAATCCTACATTAAGTATTCCATATTAATATCTAAAGATTCTTTTAACAGCAAGCAAATATCATTCTCTAGGATCTGATTGATATCTAGCATACATACAAATACTAAATACTATATCTAGTCTACTTGCAGTAAGATAAAGAAGTGAGCCTATCATACCTCTATATAATTTAATATCTACTTTCTTACCTTTTTCATCTTTATCAAGTTTGTAAGATGTACTCATTGGTGTGCTAATTGGTCTTGAGTTCTCTATTCCAAACTTTCTAAGTATCTCTCTTGCATACTTCGATTAGTTAATAGAGATTCCTTCTTCATTTTGCTTAATCTAGAGTTCGAGGAAGAAATTTAGCTCTTCCATCATGCTCATCTCAAACTCACCCTGCATAAGCTTAGAAAATTTTTGATAAAGAGATTTATTAGTAGCACCAAAAGTTATATCATCCATATAGATTTGTACTATCAATAGATTATCATGTTTTCTTTTTAGGAATAAGGTTTTATCAACATTTCTCCTAGTAAACTCATTATCTAACAAAAATTTATTTAATCACTCATACCATGCACGTGGGGCTTATTTTAGTCCATATAAAGTTTTATGTAATTTAAACACATGACTTGAAAATGTATGATTTTCAAATTGAGGTGGTTGTTCAACATATACTTTCTTAGCTATATAATCATTAAGAAATGCACTCTTTACATCCACTAGATATAATTTAAAATTCATGAAACATGCAGAATGCAACCAATAGTCTAATTGCTTAAATCTAGCTACTGGAGCAAAAATTTCATCAAAATAAATGCCTTCTTTCTGATTGTATCCTTTTGCCACTAATCTAGCTTTATTTCTTATGATGGTATTATGCTCATATAATTTATTTCTATATGAAGAAAAAATCCTGATTTCTCAGATCTGATTCGTTCAGATGATCGGATCGAGAGAGATATTTCAAAATTTTCTCTCAAGCATCCATATCAGATTTGAGATGTTTCAGATCTAATTTTATAGATCTAATAAACAAAAATAAATTAAATTAAATCTAATTTAATTTATATCTTGATGTGGGTAATCCGATTATCCTTTGATAATCCTATTAATTGCTTGAGGTTCTGGATCTAGCCACACAAGCGCCTGGCCTCTGTCGGTATCCACTAGGACTGGATCTAAAGATCTTCTTCTTCTTCATCACTTCTCCAAAAATTAGATCTAAATCTGATTTGGAGGATCTTCAAAACTTCTTCTGAAGATCAGCAGTCGTCTTTGCAGCAGTGCTGCCTTCTTCCTTTCTAGTCAGCCTTTTCTTGCCTGGATCGCACCAAACTAAAGTCCAAATTTCCTTGGACGTGAGAGGAGAGAGAGGATCAGAAGATAGCATGGAGGAGGGAGAGAGGTAGTCTTGGGGTGTGGGCTAAGAGAAACTCTATGAAAGTTGGGTGCAGACAGGGTTTATTTATAGATCCTACTGTGCCATGCAGTGCCACATCATCCCGGCCAATCGCATTGCTTCATACAATCAGATCTAAATCTGATTGATGGGATGTCATCACTTGATCCAATCAGATGAGAGTCCCATAAATTTATCCTTAGATGGTGCCTAAGACTGGTCAAAGTCTATAGATAAGGGTCACCTAATTAGAATCAAAGAAGTAACCTGGAATCCCATTCGCATGGGACTCCAGGCATCACTATCCATGGGCGCACGTCATCCTAAGCATGCATCCCCTCCTTTCTAAATTCTAGTATGGGGACAAGCCCCTATATACTCTCCAATAAGTGCATGACACATGGGCAGATGTCCAAGAGTCAAAGGTTAATGTTTGACCAAAGTCAAAGGACAAGAATTAGCAGCTTACGAAAAATGGCAGGTATTGTCTCAAATTTATCTCATAAATTAAGACAACCCTTTTTTGACCTGGACAAGCTCCAGTCAGACCAAGTAAAGGTACCTGAGTGAGCACAAACACATTTGGCTCAGTTGAGATAACTTTTAATGATAATAAAAAGGAGAACGTTTGGTTCAATCGTGTGCTAGCATGATTTTCTTGAACCTAATCGAATCTAATTCAAATCAATTGAACTGGGTTAGTCTAGTTGATGATATCCAGATACAAACCCTTGTTTGTGTGATCTAGTTAGGTTTAGTTCTATATGGTAATGAGATATGCCATGATTTTCATCATCGACATCATCGAAACTCCTTTCGATGGATCAGAACTCTTTTGATTCAGACAACTGAAATGATCGATCATCTAAATCATTCTAATTGCTCCCAAAATCCACCAGTGACACCTAGCAGTATATGGTGGCAACCCATCAAAACTAAAAATAAACCTCTCAGTGTAGTTACTTGTGTGATTAAGTTCTTCTATCTTGAGCTCCGATCAGATTAGGGTTAAGGTGAACTCGTCAAACCTTAATTTCTATCATATGATTTAATCATTCGATTCAAGTCTGATGTGAAAATCTTAATATAAACTCTTTCTATTA
The DNA here is from genome assembly GCA_006176705.1 of Cocos nucifera. Taxonomy (NCBI): domain Eukaryota; kingdom Viridiplantae; phylum Streptophyta; class Magnoliopsida; order Arecales; family Arecaceae; genus Cocos; species Cocos nucifera. The sequence goes on along the minus strand of QRFJ01001167.1, from coordinate 141,327 downwards.
TTTCACTCTGTATCACGGCTATGGACTTGATTCTCATGATCATCATAGAGCTGCTCCTCTTCCATCGAGGTAGATAGATTTCCTCTTGGTGCAATCCAATTCCTACAATGAACATGCTATAGCCATCATACACCTCAGGATTCCAAATGGCTAGGAGACTGAGTCATGGTATAGTTAAACTATGACACCCTCAAGGTAAACTACCGATGCACCTTAGATCAAAGAATCAGACACACCACTATAGCTTCGAGTCAGTCATCGACAAGAAGGTAGGCTTCCTTATGACTACTCGAGGTGGTCACGCTCAGTGCCCTCGTTCTCTAACGAGTACCTGTACTCTCGCTCCAGTGTCTTTATACCATAGACTCAAGACTCATCTACTATAAAGAAGTGATTGTACACTAATCTTTCAGATCAATCACCATCCTCATGACGATCCTACGGTCGGAAGCATTTTATGAGTTAATAAATGAAAATTCATGTCTTAAATTTTTAACTCTTAAAAATATGAATTATCATTACCATTAACTCAAGGAATGTATCACAGACACCAAATACACATTTATGATAGAAAATAACCCATTTTATTATTTATAGTCAAAATTATAATTTTACCCCTAGAAGTGTATTACAAGTGTCAGCTAATTCTGGCTTCTAGGGTACACATATCTAACAAACTCTCACTTGACCTAAAGCCAATTAGCTATAAATATAAGTTCCATCTTCTTAAGGTGGCTTTCGATCTTCTGTTGATCCAACGACTTTGTAAGCAAATCCACCGCATTGTCTGCGGAGTCGACTCTCTTGATTTCGACGTAACCATTCTCGAGGTAATCATAGATGAGGTGGTATCATCGCTCGATATGCTTGAATTTTTGGTGAGACCTCGACCCCTTAGCAAGGGCTATGGCATCATTATTGTCACAGTATAGAGGAATGGCTTCTGATGGCATCACTCTGATATTTGTGGCAAACTTCTTATACCAAAATGCCTCCTTTGCAACTTCTAACGCAGCGATGTATTCTACTTCCATGGTGGAATCTACTATCACTATCTGCTTGAAACTTTTCCAACTGATAGCTCCATCATTGCACACAAACAGACTCCCAGATGTTGACTATCGATCATCTACATCGAACATAAAATCCAAGCCTGTATATTCTTGGACTTGGAGTTCTCCATTACCAAAAAACAACAATATATCCTTAGTTCTTCTCAAGTACTTAAGGATACATTTCACAGAAGTGCAGTGTTCTTCACCTAGATTTGACTGATATCTACTCGTGACACTCGCAGCATGGGCTATATCAGATCGTGTACATAGCATGGCATACATGAGGCTCCCTATTGCTGAAGCATAAGGGATCTTGCTCATGCATTCTATTTTCATAGGTGTGCTAGGGCACATCTTCTTGGAAAGATGAATGCATGTTTGAAGGATACCAAACCCCTCTAAGAGTTTTCCATGCTAAACCTCTTTAGCACTTCTTCTATGTACATTTTTTATGAAAGTTCTAAAATCCTATTTGGTCTATCTCTATAGACCTTAATTCCTAGAATAAAGGATGCTTCTCCTAGATCTTTCATGGAGAATTCTTTAGATAACCATATTTTAACTATGGTCAATATGGAAATATCATTCCCAATAAGAAGGATGTCATCCACGTATAATACAAGAAAGACAACAGCGCTCTCACTGACCTTTTTGAAGACACTTAGCTCCTCCTCATTCTTGATGAATCCAAATAATTTGATCACATCATTAAAATGAGTATTCCAGCTCCGAGATGCTTGCTTAAGTCCATATATGGATCTTTGGCACTTGCGTAACTTGTGATCATCATCACAGGATGTGAAACCAAGCAGCTGTTCTATATAGATATCTTCCTCAAGATATCCATTTAAGAATGTCATTTTCACGTCCATTTGCCATATTTCATAATCGAAATAGGCTGCAATAGCAAGCAATGTGCGGATGGATTTTAGCATAGCTACCGGTGAAAAGATTTTCTGATAGTCAATGCCTTCACATTGACTATAACCTTTTGCTACTAATCTAGCTTTGAATGTCTCCACATTTTCATCTGCACCAATCTTTCTCTTGTAGATCCATTTACATCCAATAGGTACTATACCTTCTGGTGGATCTACTAAGGTCCAGACTTGGTTGAGTGCATCAAGTCAATTTCTGACTTCATTGCCTCTAACCATTTCTCAAAGTCGATATCTGATATCGTCTCGTTATAGGTTTTGGGATCATCACCATGAACCCCATTGCTTATGAGGAATATTTCCTCTACTTTGTCTGAAATAGTACCTAAGTACCTCTCAAGGGGATGAAAAATCCTTTTGGATCTATGAGGTGGAGGAGGTAGTGAATGGATTGGCTTAACCTGATTTGGTTTCATTTGGTCCTTAGCTTGTTGCTCTTGTGAGACTTTCTCATCGAGCTTGATTTGCTTTCCAATGCCGCTATCTTGAACAAACTATTTTTCAAAAAAGATGGCTGTCGACTCACAATCTTATTGTGATCTTCTAGATTGTAGAAATAATATCCTAATGATTCTTTAGGATATCCTATAAATCAAGCTATGAAGGATCTAAAGTCTAACTTATTCGCTTGTTGTCTTTTGATATGAGCCGGACAACCCCAAATTCTGAGATGACTTGATTTCTTACCATGCCATATCTCATACGGTGTGGTAGGAACGATTTTAGAAGGAACCCTATTCAGTAAGTATGTTGCAGTTAACAAATAGTATTCCCAAAGAAAATCAGGGAGGTCTATGAAGCTCATCATGAATCGGACCATATCTAATAGGGTCCAGTTCCTCCATTCTGAAACTCTGTTGAGTTGAGGTGTTCCAGGTGGAGTCCATTGAGAGATTATGGCATTTTTTTTAAGATGGTCCAGGAATTCCCGACTAAGATATTCACCTCCTCGATCTGATCGAAGAACCTTAATGGATTTTTCAATTTGCTTTTCTACTTCATGTCTGAATTTCTTGAATTTTTCAAAAGCTTCAGACTTGTGTCTCATAAGATACACATACCCATACCTTGACAAATCATCGGTAAAGGTTATGAAGTAGACAAAGTTGCCTCTAACTGGCCCATCAAATGGGCCGCACACATCAGTATGTACTAAGGCAAGAAGATCCGTGGCCCTTTCCCCATGTCCTACAAAAGGGAGCTTAGTCATTTTGCCATGAAGACAAGATTCATAAATTGGATATGACTCGAAAGTCAACGGACTCAATAGCCCAGTGTTCTCTAATTTGTTAACTCTATCTTCTGCTATATGACTTAGTCTTAGATGCCATAGATACCTATCATTTGAACTATCCCTAGGTCATTTTATGGTATTCACATTTTGCTCGATATTAAAAATTGATACATCAACATATAACTGATAAAGATCGTTAATAAGGAAACCACTTGTAATTTTATTTCTTTCATAAAGAATGTTACAATGGTCCTTAAGAAAACTAATTACATAGCCTTCTAATGCAAGGCAAGAAACAGAAATCAAATTCCTGCTTGCTGCAGGCATATAATAACAGTCTTTTAACACTAAGTCTAAACAAGATGATAGTCGAAGAGGGTATGTTTCCATGACCACGGCAGCAACTCTTACTCCATTTCCAATGCGTAGGATCATTTCACCATCCCTTAGCCTTCTGCTATCCTCAAGACCCTGCATAGAAGTGCACAAGTGAGCACTAGAATCAGAGTCAAGCATCCAATTAGATGCAGAAGAAATCATAAGGTTAGACTCAATAACGAGCATACCTCTAGAAGGACCTGCCTCCTTCTTCTTTAGGGTGGCTAGGTAAGTAGGGCAGTTCCACTTTCAGTGGCCATCATTGTTGCAATGTAAACACTTTTCTTTGTCAGCGGCCTTCTTCTTCAGCTCTGCCTTTTTCTTCTTTCCTCCTTCCACCTTCTACTTTTTCACAGACTTTTTCTTCTTTCGAAAAAATTTTCTCTTGGAAGAAGTCTATTTCATAGCAAGCACTAAGCCTTTAGAATCTTTCATAGAAAGCTCAACAGTAACCAGCATGTTCATAAGTTCGGCCAAGGAATTTTGAAGTTTATGCATATGGTAGTTCATGATGAACTGCCCATATGCATCAGTCAAGGACTGCAGAATTATGTCATTCTGCAGATCCAAGTCTAACTTCACTTCGAGCTTCTCAAGCTCTTCCAAGTTCTTGATCATCATTAGACAATGATCTTGGACTGACTGTCCATCACGCATCTTAGCCTTGAAAAGTCATTTAGTGACTTGATACTTGGCTGCGTGACTTTGTTCACAAAATATCTCTTATAGGTGAGCCAACATTTGGCGAGCAGTCCTGATATCTTCATGTTGGCATTGAAGTTCATCAGACATCGAGCCCAACATGTAATATCTAGCCTTGTTATCTTCGTCTATCCACTTATCCAGAGATGCTCTCTATTCAGCGGATGGATAGGCTGATAAGATGGGAGGGTCCTGATCCAATACATGAGTTAACTTCTCAGAATCCAAAATAATTTTGAAGTTTTAAAGCTAATCCTTATAATTTGGTCTGGTCAGTCTATGGTGTCCAAGATTCATGCTAATGGATTGGATGCAGACATTTTCCTGTAGAGAGTCAAAGTTTCTAGTTAGATATTGTAATTAAGACTTAACCAATTTATTTAGAGATTTTATTTTTAAATAAATTAGCTTTCACTATTTTCTTGGATCCCTACACTCCCTCTATAGAGATGTGAAAATCTCCACGATTAATGATTTTTAGTGGATGGTGCGGTCCCACCAACTGACTCATCACCTCATCTAATAGTTATTGGTGATGGGTTAGCCAATGGGTGAACAACTCTTGTTCAATGATTCTCCAATCATGGTGCACCCAAACTTGGTCTCTAATTCAAAAATCTCATCGTGTCCAAAATATTGATCCCCTCCTTAGTTAAGTCAGACCCACCATTTGTACAGATTGGATTCCTAATTGAGTCTCTCACCATATCAAAAATATTAAGCCAAATCCATCCTCTAGCCCATAGCATCCGATGCCTAATAGACATGGTTGCATCTTTTCGGTGCAATTGAGCCACCATAACCAGTCGAGAATAATCAACCTCGAAAAGGGCCCGCATATCTACAATGGTGGAAGACCTTAGACTTAATCTTTTCTTAGGGAGATTTGATTTAGATCTCATTAAACTAGACTTGACATAGTCATAACCATTATGACTAAGCTAGTGGCATGGGTTAGCTCAGATTATTGACCACCTTAGATTAGAACTGAGCCAACAAACATTGTTAGGTAAGTGAGACTGGTGGAAAGGATATGCCATTAACTCGATAAGAACGCATTCGAGTCAAGTAGCTCCCAATTAAAAATCAATCGATCGTATCTACCAAACTTATCTTAGATACCAAATTATTGAGCCAAAACCAATTGGGTTAGCCTACAATCCAGACTCTAACCACTAATCCTAATTAGATCTTAGCTTGATCGATCACTCACATGACTCGATCTTGATCTAGACTTAATCCTATTAGGCTGGTCAATTTAAGCACGTTGATCCCATCTAACCAACTCTTGATTCGGTTTGATCAACCGCTTAGACCTAATTGAGCTACCCAAGCCCAAACCCAATATTATGAATATGTCTTAGATCTAAAATTTTCAATTTTAGATCTATTTAATATTTCATAATCTTAATTTTTAATTAAGTTAGGATTCATAAACAAAATATGTAAATAAAATCCTAAGATTTTAGGATCCAGGGTTTTGCAGAAAGTAAGTTCTTGATTTTTGATTAAGAACAAACGTGCATCACCCCTATCCATCATAAGAACACCCCATTGAATGGAAGGAGAGGGCATTTAAATCTTACTTTATTCTTATAATCGGAGGGCCAAGGGGAATGCCTTAATCAAAAATATAAATCTATAAAACTAGTTAGATCTATATCATATATATCATATATAAAATTTGATCTAACTTAATACATGTTTTGTATACATCTCATGTATCATGCATGCATATTTTTTAGATCTAAATTATCTCATAATTATCTAAAAAATTAGATTTAAATTGATCACATCAAAATAAATTTTAATCTAGATAACTATGTAGAACTATTCCATAACTAGTCTAGAGATGCAATCATCATATCTTATATGATCTAAAAATTAAATAATTTTATTTTTTATTTTCTAGATATTATTATAATATTTATAATCATCAAAAAATAAAAAATAAATAGATTTAAAATCATAATTTAATCAAAATAAATCATGATCTTGCAAAACTATGTATAGAACTATTCTATTTTACAACTAGTCATATATATTATAGAACTTAGATCTATATTATTTAATTTTAATTTTTCTAATTTTAGATCTAATCATATCTCATGTGATATCTAAAATCATTAATTATTAGATAAAAAAAATTAAAAATTAGATCTAAATAATTTTATTGAACCTGGCTCTGATACCAGTTGAAGGGAAAATCCTAATTTTCTGGATCAGGTTCGTTTAGATCTGATTGGATCAAGAGAGATATTTCAAAAATTTCTCTCAAGCATCCATATCAGGTCTAAGATGTTTTAGATCTAATTTTATAGATTTCATAAATAAAAATAAAATAAATTAAATCTTACTTAATTTATACCATGATGTGGGTAATCCGATTATCCTTTGATGATCCTACTGATTATCTGAGGTTCTGAATCTAGCCATGCAAGCGCCTAGCCTCTACCGATATCCACTCAGGCTGGATCTGGAGATCTTTTTCTTCTTTATCACTTCTTCAAAAATTATATTTGGATCTGATCTAGAGGATCTTCAAAACTCCTTCTGAAGATTAGCAGTCGTCTCTATAGCAGTGCTGCCTTCTTCCTTTCTCGTCAGCCTTTTCTTGCCTGGATCACACCAAACTGAAGTCCAACTTCCCCTGGGCATGAGAGGAGAGAGAGGATTAGAAAATGGCATGAAGAAGGGAGAGGGGTAGCCTTGGAATGTGGGCTAAGAGAAACTTTATGAAAGTTGGATGCAGACAGGGTTTATTTATAGACCCTGCTGCACCATGCAGTGCCACATCATCCCGGCCAATCGCATTGCTTCGTGCAATTAGATCTAAATCCGATTGATGGAATGACATCATCTGATCTAATCAGATGGGAGTCCCACAAATTCATCCTTAGATGGTGCCAAAGATTGGTCAAAGTCTATAGGTAAGGGTTACCTAAGTAGAATCAAAGAAGCAACCAAGAGTCCCATCCGCATGGGACTCCAGGCATCCCAATCCATGGGCGCACTCCATCCTAGGCATGCACCCCCTTCTTTTCAAATTCCAGTAAGGGGACAAACTCCTATCTACTCTCCAATAAGTGCATGATACATGGGCAGATATTTAGGAGTCAAAGGTCAACGTTTGACCAAAGTCAAAGGATAAGATTTAGCAGGTGACGAAAAATAGTAGGTATTGTCTCAAATTTATCTCATAAATTAAGATAATTCTTTTCTGACCTGGACAAGCTCCGGTCAGACTAAGTAAAGGTACCTGAGTGAGTACAAATATATTTGGCTCAGTTGAGATAACATTTAATGATAATAAAAAGGAGAATGTTAGGTTCAATCATGTGCTAACACAATTTTCTTGAACCTAATTGAATCTAATTCAAATAAATTAAACTGGATTAGTCCAATTGATGATATCTAGATTTAAATTCTTATTTATATGATCAAGTTAGGTTCAGTTCTGTATGGTAATGGGATATATCATGATCTCCATCATCGACATCATCGAAACTCCTTTCGATGGATCAGAACTCTTCTGATTCAGACAACTGAAATGATCCATCACCTAAATCATTCTAATTGCTTGCAAAATCCACTAATGACACCTAACAGTATATGATGGCAACCCATCAAAACTAAAAATGAACCTCTCAGTCACTTACTTGTGTGATTAAGTTCTTCTATCTTGAGTCCCGATCAGATTAGGGTTAAGGTGAACTCGTCAAACCCTAATTTCTATCATATGATTTAATCATTCAATTCAAATCCGATGTGAAAAGCTTAATAGAAACTCTTTCTATTATTTCACTCTCTGCCATGGCCATGGGCTTATAGACTTGATTCTCATGATCATCATACGGCCGCTCCTCTTCCACCGAGGTAGATAGATTTTCTCTTGGTGCAATCCAATTCCTACAATGAACATGTTATAGCCAACATACATCTCAAGATTCTGAATGGCTAGGAGACTGAGTCATGGTATAGTCAAACTATAACACCCTCAAGGTAAACTGTTGATGCACCTCAAATCAAAGAATCAGACACACCACTGCAGCTTCGAGTCAGTCATCGATGAGAAGGTAGGCTTTCTTATGACTACTCGAGGTGGTCACGCTTAGTGCCCTTGTTCTCTAACGAGTATCTATACTCTCACTCTGATGTTTCTACACCATAGAGTCAAGACTCATCTACTATAAAGAAGCGATTGTACACTAATCTTTCAGATCAATCACCATCCTCATGATGATCCTACGGTCAGGAGCATTTTATGAGTTAATAAATGAAAATTCATGTCTTAAATCTTCAACTCTTGAAAAAATGAATTATCATTACCATTAACTCAAGGGATGTATCACAGACACTAAATACACATTTATGATTGAAAATAACATATTTTATTATTTATAGTCAAAATTATAATTTTGCTCCTAGAAGTGTATTACAAGTGTCAGCCAATTCTGGCTTCTAGGGCACACATATCTAACACTATATATCCATTTAGTTCCAATTATTGGATAGTCATTTGGTCTATCAACTAGGATCCAAACCTTATTTCTTTCAAATTGATTTAATTCCTCTTGCAAGGCATCTATCCAGCATAGATCATTTTCAGCTTCTTCTATTGATTTAGATTTAATTTATGAAACAAAGACTAAGTAATTATTTATATTTTTAAGATAAGACCGTGTTTTTACTCCTTATGATGGATCATCGATTATTAGATCTTTAGGATGTCCATGTGCATACTTCCATTCTTTTGATAACTCCTCTCTTAAGTTACGAGAAGGCTCTTCATTCTTTTCTTTTTCATTATTTTAAGATAGTGCATCTTTTAGTGCAGTATTATCTAGCTTATCATTTAGATTACTTACATCCTCATCTAAGATATTTTCTTTTCTAGACAATTTGTCACTACATTCATCAAGGATAACATGAATAGATTCTTCAACAACAAGAGTTCTCTTGTTGAAGACTCTATATGCCTTGCTTGATGAGGAGTATCCCAAGAAGATACCCTCATCCTATTTGGCATCAAATTTTTTTAAGTTATCTTTTTCATTGTTCAATATGAAACATTTACAACCAAAAACGTGAAAGTAGTTGATATTTGATTTTCTATCTTTCCAAAGCTCATATAAAATTTTCTTTAAAATATGCCTTATTAAAATATGATTTAATGTGTAACATACAGTATTTATTGCCTCAGCCCAAAAGTATCTACGTAAGTTACTTTCACATAATATAGTTCATGCCATTTCTTCTAATATGCGATTTTTCTTTCTACTATTTCATTTTGTTGCGGAGTTTTAGATGCAAAAAAATTATGATAAATTTTTTTTTCATTATAAAAGTTTTTAAATTATTGATTTTTAAATTCAGTACCATAATCACTACATATGCATACAATTGATGTGTTCTTTTTATTTAAAATCTTTCGATATTATTTAAAAAATGCATTGAAGGCTTCATCCTTTTATGCTAAAAATATTATCTAAGTGAATATTAAAAATGTTAGATATGTGTGCCCTAGTAGCCAGAATTAGCTAACACTTATAATACACATCTAAGGGCAAAATTATAGTTTTGACTATAAATAACTAAATGGATTATTTTCTATCATAGCGTGTATTTGAAAGTGTCTGTGATACATCCCTTGAGTTAATGGTAATTATAGTTCATAATTTCAAAAGTTAAAAATTTAAGACATGAATTTTCATTATTAACTCATAAAATGCTCCCAACCATAGGATCATCATGAGGATGGTGATTGATCCGAAAGGTTGGTGTACAATCACTTTTTTAGGATAGATGAGTCTTGAGTCTATGGTGTAGAGACATCGAAGCAAAAATATAGGTACTCGCTAGAGAACGAGGGCATTGAGCGTGACCATCTCGAGCAGTCATGAGGAAGTGTACCTTCTCGTCAATGACTGGCTCGAAGCTGCAGTAGTATGTCTGATTCTTTGACCTGAGGTGCATCGATAGTTCACCTTGAGGGTGCTATAGTTTGACTACACCATAACTCGATCTCCTCGCCATTCAAAATTTTGAGGTGTATGTTGGCTATAGCATGTTCATTGTAGGAATTGGATTGCTCCAATAGGGGTTCTATCTACCTCGGTAGATAAGGAGCAGCCCTATGATGATCATGAGAATCAAGTCCATAAGCCCATGGCCATGGTAGAGTGAAATAATAGAAAAAGTTTCTATTAGAAGTTTCACATCGGACTTGAATTGAATGATTAATTCAAATGACGAAAATTAGGGTTTGACGAGATCACCTTAACCCTAATCCATTCGGGGCTCAAGATAGAGGAAGTTAATCACACAGGTAACTGCACTAGGAGATTCATTTTTAGTTCTGATGAGATGCCACCATATGCTGCTAGGTATCATTGATGGATTTTGAAAGCAATTAGAATGATCTGGATGATCGATCATACTAGTTGTCTGAATCAAAATAATTCTGATCCATCGAAAGGTATTTTGATGATGTCGATGATAGAGATCATGACATATCCCATTATCATATGGAACTGAACCTAATTGGATCACACAAATAAGAGTTTGGATCTGGATATAATCAATTGGACTAACCCAGTTCAATTGATTGGAATAAGATTCAATTATGTTCAAGAAAATCGTGCTAGCACACGATTGAGCTTAATGTTCTCCTTCAACAATCATTAAAAATTATCTCGACTGAGCCAAATGTATTTGGGCTCACTCAAAATCTTTACTTGGTTTGACTGAAGCTTGTCCAGGTTAGAAAAGGGTTGTCTTAATTTATGAGATAAATTTGAGACAACACCTATCATTTTTCATCACCTGCTAAATCTTGTCTTTGACTTTGGTCAAATATTGACCTTTGACACTTAGACATCTGCCCATATATCATGCACCCAGAGGAGAGAAGATGAGGCTTTGTCCCCCTACTAAAAAGAAGAAAGAGAGGGGGTGCATGCCTAGGGAGGCATGCACCCAAAGAGGATGATGCTTGGACTTCCATATAGATGGGACTCCAGGCTGCTTCATGCTCTCTACTTAGGTGGCACCAAAGAGTCTTCTATGACTAGTCTTGGCACCACCTAAGGAGGTTTGTGAGTGACTCTAATCTGATTGGATCAGATGATGTCATCCCATCAATCAAATTTAGATCTAGTTGTATAAAGAGCCATGATTGGTCAAGGTGATGTGGTACTGCATGATGCAGCAAGGTCTATATAAACCCTATCTGCACCTAAGATTTATAGTTTCTGCCCTTTGCCTATGACACATAGCCCCTCTCCCTCTTTCTCTATGCCACCCTCTGATTCTCCCTCTCCTTTGCATGCCCAAGAGGCTTTGGGCTCGAGTTTGGTGTGATCCAAGCAAGAGAAAGGTGACAGAAAAGAAAGAAGGCAACACTGCTGCAAGAGACAATAGTTGATCTTCAAAAGGCATTTTGAAGATCTTTAAGATCAGACCTAGATCTAATTTTTGAAGCATAGATTGAGAAGAAGAAGATCTCCAGATTCTGCTTAAGTGGACACTAGTAGAGGCCAGGCTTGTGTGGCTACATCCAGAACCTCGACAAACATCAAGATCATCATAGGGTAACAGGATTACCCATAACAAGGTACAATTAAATTAGATTTAATTTATTTTATTTTATTTTTATTTTATTAGACTGATAAAATTAGATCTGAAGAGTTCAAATCTAATTTAGATCTAAGAAAAAAAATTTTAAAATATCTCTCTTGATCAAATCAGATTTGAACGAACCTGACCCAGGAAATAGAATTTTTTCTTCAAATGGCATCAGAGCTAGGTTCCATAATTATTTAGATCTGATTTTAATATAATTTTGATCTAATAATTAGGTAATTTTAGATGTCACATTAGATATGATTAGATCTAAAATAAAAAATTAACAAAATTAAATAATTTAGATCAAAGATGTATGAGATGCATGACTAGACTAGGAATAGAATTATTCTATGTATAGTCTAGGATGATCATAATTTTAATTTAATTAATTATAATTTTAGATCTATTTATTTATTATTTTTTAATATTATAAATATTATAATTAGATCTAAAAAATAGAAAATAAATTTACTTAATTTTGTTCATATGAGATATGATAGATGCATGTTTAGATTAGTTGTAGAATAGTTCTATAAAGTTATCTTGAATAAATTTAATTTGATATGATCAAATTTAAATTTTATTTTTAGATATTTATGAGATAATTTAGATTTGAAAATATGCATGATATGATACATGAGATATATGCAAAATATATTTTTATATTAGATCAATTTTATATATGTGATATATATGTAGATCTAACCAATTTTGTAGATTTATCATATTTTTTATTAAGGCATTCCCCTTGGCTCTCTGATCATAAGAATAAAGTAGAATTTAAAGGTCCTCTCCTTTCATTTGATGGGGTGTTCTTATGATGTGTAGAGATGCTACGTGTTCGTCCTTAATCAAAAATCAAAAACTTATTTTTCATAAAATCCTAGATCCTGAAATCCTAGGATTTTATTTACATGTTTTATTTATGGATCCTATACTTAATTAATAATTAAGATTATAAAATATATTAGATCTAAAATTAAGAATTTTTAAATCTAAGAGATATTCATAAAATTGGGTTCGGGCTTGGGTAGCTCAATTAGGTCTAGCGGTTGATCAAACTAAATCAAGAGTCGGTTAGATGGGATCAAGAGTGCTTAAATTGACCAGCCAAATAGGATTAAGTTTGGATCAAGGTTGAGTCACATGAGTGATCGATCAAGTTAAGATCTAATTAGGCTTAGTGGTTAGAGTCTTAATTGTAGGCTAACCTAATTGATTCTGACTCAACAATTTGGTATCTAAGATAAGTTTGGTAGATACGATCGACTGATTTTCAATTGGAAGCTACTCGACTCGAATGCATTCTTATCGAATTAATGGCATATCCCATCCATCGATCTCACTTACTTGGCCATATTTGTCAGCTCAGTCCTGATCTGAGGTGGCTAATAATCTGAGCTAACCCATGCCACTAAGTTAGTCATAATGGTTATAGCTATGTCAAGTCAAGTTTAAAGAGATCTAAATCAAATCTTCCTAAGAAAAGATTAAGTCTAAGGTCTTCCACCATTGTAGATGTGCGGGCCCTTTCCAGGGTTGATTATTCTTGACTGGTCACAGTGGTTCAGTTTCACCGAAAAGATGCAACCTTGTCTTTTAGGCATTGGATGCTATGGGCTGGAGGATGGATTGGGCTTAATATTTTGGATATGGTGAGAGATCTAATTAGAAATCCAATCTATGTAAATGGTGGGTTTGACTTAACTAAGGAGTGGATCAATATTTCGGGCATGGTGAGATTCATGAATTAGAAACCAAGCTTGGCTGCACCATGATTAGAGAATCATTGAACAAGAGTTGTTCACTCATTGGCTAACCCATCATCAATAATTGTTAGATGAGGTGATGAGTCAGTTGGTGGAACTACACCACCCACTAAAAATTATTAATCATGGAGATTTTTGCATCTCTACAGAGGGAGTGCAGGGATCCAAGAAAATAGTGGGGGCTAATTTGTTTAAAAATCAAACCCCTAAATAAATTATTCAAGTCTTAATTACAAAATTTAACTAGAAACTTTGACTCTCTACAGGAAAAGAAAAATGTTTGCATCCAACCCACTAGCCCATATCCTGGACACCCATAAATTGATCGAACCCAATTACAAGGATTGGCTTCAAAACTTCAAAATTATTTTGGATTTCAAAAAGTTAACTCATGTATTTGACCAAGATCCCCCCACCTTGCTAGTCCATCTGTCTGTTGAATAGAGAGCGTTTCTTGATAAATGGATGGATGAAGATAACAAGGTCAGATACTACATGTTGGGCTCGATGTCTGATGAGCTTTAGAACCAACATGAAGATATCAAGATTGCCCACCAAATATTGGCTCACCTGTAAGAGTTGTTTGGTGAACAGAGTCATGCAGCTAAATATCATATCACTAAATGACTATTTAAGGCTAAAATGCATGATGGATAGTCAGTCCAAGATCATTGTCTGATGATGATCAAAGACTTGGAAGAGCTTGAGAAGCTCGGAGTGAAGTTAGATCAGGATCTATAGAATGACATAATTCTACAATCCTTGACTGATGCATATGGGCAATTCATCATGAACTACCATATGCATAAACTTCAGAGTACTCTGGCCGAGATTATGAACATGCTGGTTACTGCTGAGCTTTCTATGAAAGGTTCTAAAGGCTCAGTATTTTCTATGGAATGAACTTCTTCCAAGAGAATATTTTTTGGAAAGAAGAAAAAGTCTATGAAAAGGCAGAAGGTGAAAGATGGAAAGAAAAAGAAGGCAGAGCTGAAGAAGAAGGCTGCTGACAAAGAAAAGTATTTCCATTGTAATACTAATGGCCACTAGAAGCAGAACTGCCCTATATACCTGGCCATCCTAAAGAATAAGAAGGAGACAGGTCCTTCTGGAGGTATGCTCATTATTGAATCTAACCTTACAATTTTTTCTACATCTAGTTGGATGCTTGACTCTAGTTCTCATGCTCATTTGTACATTTCTTTGTAGGATTTTGAAGGTAGCAGGTGGCTGAGGGATGGTGAGATGAGCCTATGCATCGAAAATGGAGCAAGAATTGCTATGTGGCCGTAGAAACCTACCCTCTTCAACTACCGTCTAGCTTAGATTTAGTACTTAGGGATTGTTATTATGTGCCTACTATAAGCAAAAATTTGATTTCTATTTCATGTTTAGCACAAAAAGGTTATGCAATTAGTTTTCTTATGGACCATTGTAATATTCTTTATGAAAGAAATAAAATTGCAAGTGGTTTCCTCATTAACGGTCTCTACCAGTTATATATTGATGTATCTATCTTTAATATCGAGCAAAATATGAATGCTGTAAGACAACCCAGGGATAGTCCGAATGATAGGTATCTATGACACCTAAGGCTTGGTCATATAGTAGAAGATAGGATTAATGAATTGGAAAAAATTAGATTATTGAGTTCGTTAACTTTCGAGTCATATCCAATTTGTGAATCATGTCTTCATGGCAAAATGACTAAGCTTTCTTTTGTGGAACATAGGGAAAGAGCCATAGATCTACTTGTCCTAGTACATACTGATGTGTGCGGCCTATTTGATATACCGACTAGAGATAACTTTATCCACTTCATAACGTTTATCGATGACTTATCTTGGTTTGGATACGTGTATCTTATGAGACAAGTTTGAAGCCTTTGAAAAGTTTAAAAAATTCAAATATGAAGTAGAAAAGCAAACTAGAAAACCTATAAGGTTCTTCGATCAAATCGAGGAGGTGAATACCTTAGTTAGGAATTCTTGATCTATCTCAAGCAAAATAGCATAGTCTCTTAATGGACTCCATCTGGAACACCTTAACTCAATGAAATTTTAGAACAGAGGAACTAGATCCTGTTAGATATGGTCTGATCCATGATGAGCTTCACATATCTTCTTGATTTTCTTTGAGAACATAGTCTGTTAACTACAATATATTCATTGAATAGGGTTCCCTCTAAAATTATTCCTACCACACCATATGAGATATGGCATGGTAAGAAACCAAGTCTAAGTCATCTCAGAATTTGAAGTTATCCGGCTCATGTCAAAAGATAACAAGCGGATAAGTTAGACTTTAGATTCTTTAGAGCTCGATTTATAGGATATCCTAAAATTTTATTAGGATATTATTTCTACATTTTAGAAGACCACAATGTGATTGTGAGTCGGAATGCCATTTTTCTTAAAAAATAGTTTATTCAAGATAGCATCATTGAAAAGCAGATCAAACTCGAGGAGAAAGTCTCAAAAGAGCAACGAGCTAAGGATCCTATAAAACCAAATCAGGTTGAGCCAATACAATCACTACCTCCTCCATCTCATAGATCAGAAAGGATTTTCCATCCTCTTGAGAGATACTTAAGTACTATCTCAGAGAAAGTAGAAAAAATATTTCTCATAAGTAATGGGGTTCATGGTGATGATCCCAAAACCTATGATGAGGTGATATCAGATATCGACTTCGAGAAATGATTAGAGGCAATGAAGTCAGAAATTGACTCGATGAACTCAAACTAAATCTGAACCTTAGTAGATCCACCAGAAGGTATAGTACCTATTGGGTGTAAGTGGATCTACAAGAGAATGATTGGTGCAGATGGGAATGTGGAGACATTCAAAGCAAGATTAGTGGCAAAAGGTTATAGTTAGTGCGACGGCATTGACTATTAGGATACCTTTTTACTAGTAGCTATGCTAAAATCCAACCGCACATTGCTTGCTATTGTAGCTTATTTTGATTATGAAATATGACAAATGGACGTAAAAATGGTGTTCTTAAATGGATACCTTGAGGAAGATATCTATATAAAATAGCTGCTAGGTTTCACATCCAGTGATGCTGATCATAAAGTATGCAAGCTGCAAAGATCCATATATAGACTTAAGCAAGCATCTCGGAGCTGAAATACT
Source organism: Cocos nucifera (assembly GCA_006176705.1). Taxonomy (NCBI): domain Eukaryota; kingdom Viridiplantae; phylum Streptophyta; class Magnoliopsida; order Arecales; family Arecaceae; genus Cocos; species Cocos nucifera. The sequence continues at coordinate 124,485 of QRFJ01001167.1, read as the reverse complement.
CAATTTAATGATGTGATCAAATTATTTGATTTCATCAAATGAGGAGGAATCATGTATTTTCAAAAAGGTTAGTGGGAGCACTATTGTCTTCCTCATACTATATGTGGATGATATCCTCCTTATTAGGAATGATATTTCCATATTGACCATAGTTAAAATGTGGTTATCCAAAGAATTCTCCATGAAAGACCTAGGAGAAGCATCCTTCATTCTAGGAATTAAGGTCTATAGAGATAGACCGAATAGGATGCTAGATCTTTTACAGAAGATGTACATAGAGGAAGAGCTAAAGAGGTTTAGCATGGAAAACACTAAGAGGAGATTGTACCCTTCAGACATGGCATTCATCTATCCAAGAACATGTGTCCCAACACACCAGAGGAGATTGAATGCATGAGCAAGATTCCTTATGCTTTAGCAATAGGGAGCCTCATGTATGCCATGTTATGTACACGACCTGATATAGCCCATGCTGTAAGTGTCACGAGTAGATATTAGTCAAATCCAGATGAAGAATACTGGACTTCTGTGAAATGTATCCTTAAGTACTTAAGAAGAACTAAGGATATGTTGTTGATTTTTGGTAATGAAGAACTTTAAGTCCAGGGGTATACAGACTCAAATTTTATGTCCGATATAGATGATCAAAAGTTGACATATGAAAATCTATTTGTGTGTAATGGTGGTGCTTTTAGTTGGAGGAGTTTCAAGCAAATAGTGATAGCAGATTCCATCATAGAAGCAGAATACATCACTGCGTCAGAAGCTGCGAAGGAGGCATTCTAGTATAAGAAATTTGCCATAGATATCGGAGTGATACCATCAGATGCCATTTCTCTATACTGCGACAATAATGGTGCCTTAGTTCTTGCTAAGGAGTCAAGGTCTCATCAAAAATCCAAGCACATCGAGTGGCGATACCACCTCATCCGCGATTACCTCGAGAAAGGTTATGTCGAGGTCAAGAGAGTCAACTCCGTAGACAATATGGTAGACCCACTCACAAAGTCGTTGGGCTAGTAGAAGATCGAAACCCATCTTGAGAAGATGGGACTTAGATTTGTAGCCAATTGGCTTTAGGTCAAGTGGGAGTTTGTTAGATATGTGTGCCCTAGAAGCCAGAATTAGCTAACACTTGTAATACACATCTAAGGACAAAATTATAATTTTACTATAAATAATAAAATGGATTATTTTCAATCATAGTGTGTATTTAAAAGTGTCTGTGATATATCCCTTGAGTTAATGATAATGATAGTTCATATTTTCAAGAGTTGAAAATTTAAGACACAAATTTTCATTATTGACTCATAAAATGCTCCCGACCGTAGGATCATCATGAGGATGGTGATTGATCCAGAAGGTTGGTGTACAATCACTTCTTTAGGATAGATGAATCTTAAGTCTATAATGTAGAGACACCAGAGTAAGAGTATAGGTACTCGCTAGAGAACGAGGGCACTGGCGTGACCATCTCGAGCAGTCATGAGGAAGTCTACCTTCTCATCAATGACTAGCTCGAAGCTGCAGTGGTGTGTCTGATTCTTTTACCTAAGGTGCATCGGCAGTTCACCTTGAGGGAGTTATAGTTTGACTATACCATAACTCGGTTTCCTAGCCATTCAGAATCTTGAGGTGTATGTTGGCTATAGCATGTTCATTATAGGAATTGGATTGCATCGATAGGAGATCTATCTACCTCGGTAGATGAGGAGCAACCCTATGATGATTATGAGAATCAAGTCCATAAGCCCATGGCCATAGCAGAGTAAAATAATAGAAAGAGTTTCTGTTAGGATTTTCACATCGGACTTGAATCGAATGATTAATTCATATGATAGAAATTAGGTTTGACAAGATCACCTTAACCCTAATCCGATCGGAGAACAAGATAGAGAAACTTAATCACACAGGTAACTACATTAAGAGGTTCATTTTTAGTTCTGATGGGTTGCCACCATATACTGCTAGATATCACTGGTGGATTTTGGGAGCAATTAGAATGATCTAGATGATTGATCATACTAGTTGTCTGAATCAAAAAAAGTTCTGATCCATCGAAAGGTGTTTCGATGATGTCGATGATAGAGATCATGGCATATCCCATTACCATACAAAATTGAACCTAACAGTGTCACACAAATAAGGGTTTAGATCTAGATATCATCAATTGGACTAACCTAATTCAATTGATTTGAATAAGATTCAATTAGGTTCAAGGAAATCATGCTAGCACACGATTGAGCCTAATGTTCTCCTTCAACAATCATTAAAAGTTATCTCAACTGAGGCAAATGTGTTTAGGCTCACTTAGAAATCTTTACTTGGTCTGACTGGAGCTTGTTCAGGTTAGAAAAGGATTATCTTAATTTATGAGATAAATTTGAGATAATACCTGCTATTTTCCATCACCTGCTAAATCTTATCTTTGACTTTGGTCAAATGTTGACCTTTGACTCTTAGACATCTGCCCATGTGTCATGCACCCATAGGAGTGAAGATGGGGCTTTATCCCCCTACTAAATAGAAGAAAGGGAGGGGCATGCCTAGCGAGGCATGCGCCCAATGAGGATGACGCCTGGAGTCCCATACATATGGATCTCCAGGTTGCTTCATGCTCTCTACTTAGGTGGCGCCAAAGAGTCTTCTTTGACTAGTATTGATGCCACCTAAGGAGGTTTGTGAGGGACTCTAATCTAATTGGATTAGATGATGTCATCCCATCAATCAGATTTAGATCTAATTGCACAAAGAGCCATGATTGGTCGGAATGATGTGGCACTGCATGGCGTAGCAGGGTCTATATAAATCCTATCTGCACCTAGGATTTATAGTTTCTACACATTGCCCATGCCACATAGCCCCTCTCCCTCCTTCTCCTTGCCACCCTCTAATTCTCTCTCTCCTCTTCACACCCAAGAGGCTTTGGGCTCGAATTTGGTGCGATCCAAGCAAGAGAAAGGCGATAGGAAAGGAAGAAGATAGCACCGTCGCAAGAGACAATAGTTGATCTTCAAAAGATGTTTTGAAGACCTTCAAGATAGGATCTAGATCTATTTTTTGGAGCACATATTGAGAAGGAGAAGATCTCTAGATCCTGCCTAAGTGGACATAGGTAGAGGCTAGGCACTTGCATGGCTACATTCAGAACCTCAGGCAAACATCAGGATCATCATAGGATAATAGGATTACCCATAACAAGGTACCATTAAATTAGATTTATTTTATTTTATTTTATTTTTATTTTATTAGATTGATAAAATCAGATCTAAAGAGTTTCAAATCTGATTTGGATCTAAGAAAAAAATTTTTGAAATATCCATCTTGATCAAATCAGATTTGAACGAACTAGATCCAAAAAATATGATTTTTCTTTCAGAAAAATCATCTACAACTACAAGACCATACTTTTTGCCTCCTAGACTAGTAGTTCTTATGGGTCTAAATAAATCCATGTGTACAATTCTAAAGGTCTAGAAGTTGAAATCATGCCTTTTGGTTTGAAAGAATTTTTAGTTTGTTTTCTAAATTCACATGCATCACAAATTCAATTCTTTTCAAAAGTTAGTTTTGGCAATCCTCTTACAAGATCTTTCTTAATTAATTTTGAAAGTAAATCTATACTGGCATGATCTAATCTATGATGCCATAACCAACTAGTCTCATTGACTTTGGCATCCATTGCTACAAAACATTGACCATTCTTCATGTGTAGATCATCTAGATCCACCATATAGATATTGTTATGTCTATATCCTATAAACATAATGCCATTGTCATTGGGACTAAAAACTATGTATAATAAAGATTCAAATATAACTTTAAATCTTTTATCATAAAATTGACTAATACTAAGCAAATTATATTTTAACTCGTCAACTAGCAATACATTTTGAATAGAAGTAGAAGGAATGATATGAATGTTATCGACGCCAATAATGCACCTCTTTCCATTGTCACCAAATGTAACCACTCCTCCTTTAGGCTCAAAAGTGATAAATTAAGATTTGTCACCCATCATGTGCCTTAAATAGCCACTATCAAGATACTAAAGTCATTTCTTGTTATGAGCTGCAAGACACTCCTATACAAGAAAATCAAGTTGAGTTTTTAGGTATCCAAGTCATGTTGGGTCCTTTAGGATTAGTACTCATGGTTTTTTTTAAAATCCAAATCATTTTAATCATTTTTTTATTTAATATTCTAAAATCACGTGTATAGGATTTATGACCAATTTTACCACAACAATAACATAAGATGTTTGGGGTAGAATTTGATGAAGCTTTGATAAACAGATTTTTTAATAATTTTTGCTTCTTATGAGATTTGAATCCTAATTCAATCTTATTAAAAATAGCTCTTTATTTATTTAATAATATATTTAATTTTTTAGAGCTATATATAAATTTTTCTATAAATAATTTGATCTTTGCTAATTTATCACTTAATTTTTGATTTTCATGAGTTAGCAAATTTGATTTTTCATAAATAATTTTCTTTTCATGAATAAGTTCTAAATTTTGCCTTTTCAAATCTCTATTTTTCAATATTATTTTTCTAAATTCAGTCATAAGTTCAGTGAAAGCATATTGTAATTCATCAAAGATGAAATCTAAAGGGTTTTCAGCATTTATATCATCATGGTGTGCCATTAGGCAAAGGTTAGCCACTTCTTGTTACTCTTCTTTAGAGCTAGAATCCTCACTATCACTCCAAGTGGCCATCATCACCTTCTTCTTGATCTTTTTGGAAGTTTTTTTGAGAAGAGGGCAATTCATTCTAAAATAGCCCGATTTCTTGCACTCAAAGCAAATGGGTAGCTCCTTTTCTTTCTTTTTCTCTTTTTCTTTACTTGGCTCCCCCTTGAAATTCTTCTTCTTGAATCCTTGCTTCTTCTTTCTTATAAACTTCTTGAACTTTTTAGCAATCATAGCCAAGTCTTCTTCTTCCTCCTCTTCATTGGATTCTTCACTTTCATTATCCTTGGAAGTAGTTATCTTGAGAGCTATTATCTTCTTTTTCTTGGTTTCTTTCTCCATATTTTGTCTCATGTTTAATTCATGAGTCATTAGAGACCCAAGAAGTTCTTCCAATGGTAGCTTGTTAAGATCTTTGGCTTCTTGGATGGTGGTGACTTTGGCTTTCCAAGCCTTTGAAAGTGACCTAAGAATTTTTTGAACAAGCTCACTATTAGTATAAGATTTGCCTAGGCTTTTCAAACCATTGATAATATCGATGAATCTAGTAAACATTTTAGAAATAGATTCATTAGTTCTCATTTTAAATAACTCATATTTGTGCACAAGCATATTTATTTTGGACTCCTTCACTTGATTGGTACCCTTATAGGTAACCTCTAGCCTATCCCAAATCTTCTTAGCTGATGCACATATAGAAATTCTATTGAATTCATTGAGGTCAAGTGCATAATATAAGACATTCATGGCCTTAGCATTTAACTCTATCATTCTTATGTCATGCTCATCCCAATTCTCTTCGGATTTGAAAATTTCATTGCCTTCTATCTTAATTATGGGAGTGTGTGGGCCTTTGATTATCACTCTCAAAATTTGATAATCAAGTGCTTCAATATAAATGCACATGCGGGCTTTTCAATAAGTATAATTTATTTTATTGAACAAAGATGGACAGTTGGTAGATTATCCTTCGACAAGGGATGTAGTCATATGGATTGCCATTTGATCTTAACTCTTAATTATTAAATTAAATGAAGTGAGTACCAAGGCTCTAAAACAACTTGTTGCCTAGCAAGACAATCCAAGAGGGGGGAGGAGGGTGAATTGGGTTTTTCAAAATTTAAACAAGTAATATGATATTTTCAAAAACTAATGATGTATTGAAGTGTGTTGCGGTTCTATGCTATCAAGTATGCAAAAGTGCAGAAATATAATAGAAGTGATAAGGCAAGATAATCACAAACATAATAAAATTTAAGGTGGTTTGGTGCCCCTTGCACCTACGTCCACTCCCCAAGATCCACTTGGAAATTTCACTATGATCTTTCCAAGATTACAGTCAGACAGTTTTTCAAGACTCACTATCCAAAATATAGTTTGTTTTATATCGGATCACCAATCACAACCAAATCCCAAGCTAATTCTTAGCTTACAATTCAATTCTCAGGCTTGGATAGGCCTTCTCCTTAGCTTCAAAATCCTATTGAAGCTAAGTTACAATGAGAGTAAGGTTATACAAAAAAAATAAAAACAAAGATCTTTTAGTGAGCTAGTAAGTCGATGAAGCTTGTGGAATCTTCTTTGAAGAAAGCATTTAAACTGATTGAGCTTATCTTTTTGCTGAAAAGAATCTCTTGATTTGATGTTTCTTAGAGTTGGGAGTTAAATGCTCTCTATTCAAGGCTTTTGGACCCTTTCTCTTAACTTTTGATTCTTTTTAATGATTGAATGGTCATATTACTTCCTCCATGTGTTTTGTAGCTTGTTCCCTATGTTTGGTAGGCTGGAGAAGGATTTTTGACTGTTAGAAGACTAAAAATAGCCGTTTGGAACAAATCTGCACAATTCTGAATATTCTATAGAAACTAGTTGTTGGAGCTCGAGTCGAAGCTCAAGTCGACTCATTACTCTGCTCGAGCTCAAGTTGAAGCTCGAGTCAACTTGTCCCTCTACTCGAATCAATTCTGCACTTCATCTCAAAAATTAAGTTCTCTGTATTTTTCTAAGACCTCGACTCGAGGACCTCGAGCTGAGGCTCGAACTGAAGCTCGAGTCGACTTGTTACTCTGCTTGAGACCTTGCTGAACTATGTCCTAAAAACCCCATTCTCTATATTTTCTAATGACCTTGACTTGAGAAACTCGAGTCAACTCAATCCTCTACTCGAGACCGTGCAAGCTAAAATTCTTGCAAGCTAGTCTTCTATTTTCGTGCTGTTTCAGCTCGAGCTAAATAAGGGGTCGACTCAAGGCCTGTTTATGCTAAAATTTTTTGCTTTGACTAATTGATTTTCTCTTCAATTTTGGTTTTGAGATATCTCTTTTAGACATTGTTTTAAGAGTGATTTATACCTCAAAAGCCTCCAACTTTTCTTTGTCAACTTCCAAATGCATTTTTAGGGATGTCTCAATTGATACTCCAAAATGCATCCTAAAATATTATCTCAACAAATTTATTAGTCCAAACATATACTTAAATATTTTGTTACTCATTAAAATCAATCCTTAGGGTTAACACTTGATAACGTGCTACATGACTCTGTCCACCAAACAACTCTTATAGGTGAGCCAATATTTGATGTGCAGTCTTAATGTCTCCATGTTGGCACTATAACTCATTAGACATTGAGCCCAACATATAGCACCTGATCTTATTATCATTGTTCAACCACTTTTCATGAGATGCTCTTTGATCTATAGTTGGATGTGCTGGTAAAGTGGGGGGAGTTATGGTCCAGTACATAGGTCAACTTTTTTGAACTCAAAATAATTTTGTAGTTTCTTAGCCAATCATTGTAATTTAATTCGACCAGTCTGTGGGCATCTAAGATTCGGGCTTGGGATTTAGTCATAGACATTTCTTTATAGAAAGTCAAAGTTTCTAGTTAGACTTATAATTTGACTCGATCAATTTATTTAGGAGTTTCATTTTTAAACAAATTAGGCACCCACTATTTTCTCAGATCCCTACACTCTTGGGCAGAGATGCAAAAATCTCTATAATCATTGATTTCTAGTAGGTGGTGTAGTCCCACGACTGGCTCAACACCTCACCTAATAGTTATTGGTGATGGATCAATTGATGAATGGACAACTCTTGTCCAATATTTTTCTAAATATGGTGCACCCAAACTTGGTCTCTAATTCATAAAGCTCACCATGCCTGGAATATTGCTTCACTCTTTAGTTAAGTCAAATCCACCATTTGTATGAATTGGATTCTTGATTGGATTTCTCGCCGTATCTAGAATATTAAGCCCAATCCATCCTCCAACTCGTAGCACTCAATGCCTAATAGATATGGTTGCATCTTTCCAGTGCAAATAAACCACTGTAATCTGAGAATAATTAACCCCAGGAAGGGCCTACACATCTACAATGGTGGAAGACCTATGACTTAATATTTTCTTAGGATGATTTGATTTAGGTTTCTTAGACACGACTTGACTTAGTTATAATAATTATGACTAACCTAATGGCATGGGTTAGCTCAAATTGTAAGCCACCTCAAACCAAAATTGGATCAACCCAATCAACTAAGTGAGACCAGTGAAAGAAATATGCCATTAACTTACCATAAATGCATTCAGATCAAGTAGCTTCTAATTAAAAACCATCGAAAGTACTTGTCAAACTTATCTTAAACATCGATTCATCTGATCAGAACTAATTAGGTTAGCCTACAATCTAAGCTTGAATCATGAAATCAAATTAGGTCTTAACTTGATCGACTATATATGATTATGAGTTGACCTTGACCCAGACTTAATCCTATTAGACTGTTCAAATCTAAGCACTTTTGATCCCATCTAACCAACTCTTGATTTGGTTTGATCAACCGCTAGACCTAATTGAGCTACCCACACCCGAACCCATGTTTTATGAAGGTGTCTTAGATCTTGAAATTCTTAATTTTTAGATCTAATTAATTTTATAAACTTAATTTTTAATTAAGTCCATGGTTTAATAATAAAACATGCATCAAAGATCCTAGCATTTTGGATCTAGGGTTTTATAGAAAAGTATGTTTTTGATTTCTGATTAAGGACAACCGTGTAGCACCCCTACATGCCATAAAAGCATCCGATCGAATGGAAAGAAAGGGCCTTTAAACCATTCTTACTCTTATAACCAGACGGCTTGGGGAAACACCTTAATTAGAAATATAAACTATAATATAAAATAGTTTAATCTAACACATATATCTCATATATGATTAATGATCTAAACTACGCATGCTTTGTATACATCTCACGTATCAATTTAATATTTAAATTTATGTTTTAGATCTAATTACATCTGATGTAATATCTAAAAATAAAATTTTAAATAATCTCATCATAAAAAAATTTTAATCTAGACTACTTATGGCATTGATTTATGGAACTAGTCTAGACATGCATTGCATATGTTATACATATGAACTATTAAATGCATCTCATACTTTCAGATCTAATTATATCACATATAATATCTAAAATTTAACTAATCAAATCATATAATCTTTAGAAAATTGAATGAACACTTCATAAAAGATTTTTGATCTAAACTATGATATAAAACTACAGATCTAGTCTAGACATGTGTTGCCTATATCATGTATATCAAAAATTTAAATTAGATCTTATGTTTTAGATCTTATTACATCTAATGTAACATCTAAAATTTAAAAAATCAAATCATGAAAATTAAATTAGATCTAATCTAAAATATATTTGAATAACTATCATTATATAGAACTTCTGATCTAGACTATAACATGCATTGAATATATCAAATATATATATTAATTACAAACATGCAATTTTGATTTCAAATCAAATTACATCTCATGTAACATCTAAAAATCAAATAATCAGATCATAAAATAAAATTTTAGATCTAATCTAATTATGATCTAGAACTGCAAATCTAGCACTGATACTAGTTGAAGAAAAAACTAAATTTTTCTACCATAGGATCCATCTGATCGGATCAAATTTATAGCAAAATATTTTAAATTTTTTTCTATGATCGATCTGATTAGATTGATCTAAAATTAGAAGCAAAAATAAATTAAAAATAGTGATAACAATTATCATCTAATCAGATAAATCGTTTACCCATTATGATAATCTGATTACTGATCCGAGGTTCTGATTGAGTTGTGCACACGTCCGGCCTCTACTAGTATCCACTTGGGTTAGATCTAGATGTTGTGTCCTACTAGATTTGATCTTCAAAGATCATATCTAAAGTCATTCCATAGAGCCTTCAAACTGATCTTCGAGGGCAGCATCTTTGTTTCTCGATCTGGGAACTAGTCGCATAGCCTTTGTAGGATTAGGGACCAACCTTTGATCTCTAATTTTCACCCAACCCCTTGGGTGTGGAGAAGAGGAAGAGATTTGGAATATGAGACGTGGAGATGGTAGGAGAGGTAGGGCTTCGTCGTAGAGAAATTGGCATACACAAATAGTTTGTGCAGCATCTTATTTGTAAACCTACTATAGAGTCCCTTCGCATATAACTTTGAATAGGTCAAAGACAACATGCAAAAGAACTCTCAATCTGATCTCCATGCCCACAACCCTTTTTCTCAAATTTTTGTCTCACAAAATACTAAGAAAAATGGCATGGAGATGGGAGGATAACAATGTTTTAGGTGCAAGCAATTATCTTCCTAGGATTTGAATCAAATTCAATTCCTTTGACCCATTCAAATTCCATTTGAATGGAACTCCTCTTTTATCCATATAGGGCACATGGCCAAGGGGGGACGTGCGCCCCCTATTCCTCATAGAGCGCACCCCTAGAAAATCTCCAGGGGGCGCACTCCCCTTCTTCCTCCTTTCCTACATATAGGTCAACTTTTGACCCTTATCCTGCTCCCACCATATAGGATTTAAGACACACCCTATTCAAGTCCCATCAAATGGAATTAGGGCAAGTCCTAATCAAGTTAGGACAATCCTGTTAGATGAGTGCCCTAGAAGCCAGATTGGTAGACACTTGTAATACACTTCCCAGGGCCATTATTATAATTTTGATTTAAAATTAATAAAGAGTTATTTTATTCTATCACACTATGTATATAGTATTCATGATACATCTTTTGAGTTAATGAAATGCAAATACATATTTTCAAGAGTTAAAAATTTAAGACATGTATTTTCATAATTAACTCAAACTGCTCTTAATCGTAGGATCATCACAAGAATGGTGATTGATAAATACCATAAATTTATTAATAAAAATATTAATTTATTAATTAATTTACATATATTTTTAAGAATTAATAATCAATTTATATATATTTTTAAGAAATTAATATTTTTATTAATTAAAAATTAATTAAAAATAATAAAAAATAAAATATTACCATCAATAGAAAGAGCTCATTTTTTGGTCACAACAAAATAAATTTAGAGTAAATCAGAGCTAAAATGGACCAGATATAAATTTTTTAAAAAAAAAAATTAAAATAAAAAAAGAAAAATAGCTCAGTCAGCTCCGTAGGCCAAGCCACCTCGCCATATCAATCGGCATGTCCAAATGTGCTTAGCCAATTTGCCAAGTCATGCACCGTAAGCCAGCCCATGTGCCAGCATAAACCATCAACCCCCACGCACTGTTGACGTCAGCGTGACGTTAGTTTTATCGTGGCTCATCGTGAATCCTTAAGGAAGGGCATTTTGGTCATTTCATGCTCACACCATGCGTTGATTCATTGTGGTCTACAGTATGCCCGATCTAGCATGTTCTATGAGTACAGTAATACATGATCCAATGGTTGTGGTTGTTGCCGATGAAGATCCAATGACGGGGGCTGTTTCTAGTTTTGATTTAGTTTTCTCAGCCTTCTTTGCACTATCCAACGTTCGAGAGCCCTCCAGGCAGCGATCCAATGGCCCAGAAATCTCCCGATGGCAATCCAATCTCCAAGCAGTAATCTAATGACTGAAAAATCTCCATCAAGAATGATCCAATGGCCAGAATCTATTACAACTTGATTTGGGCTTATTGATGTCCATTTTCGGTACTTTTTGATGCATCGGATCACCATCTGATGGCCAGATTTCACCTAGAGTAGTAGAATTCAATCCATAACTCTTTTGATCTGAGTTTTCATCAAATTTCTCCATATTTTAATGATTAAAATGGCCCTTAATCCAATATTGCCTGTAGAAAAATCCTTTAGCCCTCTAATATCTATTTAAAGGACCCCAGGCTATCAAATCAAAGCATCTTTGGTGATGAAAAAGAGTTTAATAAAGGTTAGAGCCATGCATGGGTTAAAGGCTACTTTAAGACAATGGGTGCTATGAAGAAGAGCAGGCTTCTATACCATCAAAGGCTACTTTAAGACAATGAGTGCTACGAAGAAGAGCTGGCTTCTACACTATCTCAATGTCGATGTCGATCTCAAGATCAGTTATTTCTTAATTTTTGTTTTCTTTTCTTATTCTTTTGAAATTTTATGTATTTAAATTATAAATTTTTTAATTAATATAAATTTTATTTTTATGCATTTTAAATTCATGCTTTTTATTTTTAATTATAATTTAATTTTTGTTCTTTACTTTTAATTGCTCTTTAATTTTATCGTAATTAGATGCTAAGATCTAACTAGTAGATCTTAGTACCAAGTTTATTGTTTCTCACTATTTAATTTTTATTTTTTTATAATTCTATTTTTTAACTTGAATTTTATTTTATTTTTATAAAAATCAAAGATTTCAAAACTAAAACACTATCTTCTCTGTGGATTTGATCTGACTCACTTTTTTCTATCTATTTTTAAGTATTTTAAGAAGTCAGAATTAAACTGATAAATACAGTGTCTTAACGATAATATTGTGCTCTTATCAAGTTTTTGGTGCTATTGCCAGAGATGGCATGAAAATTTATTTCTTTTGATCTATTTGATTTTCTTGTAAATTAAATTATAAATAAATTTTTAATTTTTTTAATTTCTTATAAATATTTCTTGCTAACTTTTTCTTCTTTATTTTGCAGATAAAAAAAAAGAGAACAAGAAAAAGAGAACAAAAAGATCAAGATAAGGAGGAAACTTCTAGTCTTATTTGGTGAGATCAATCCTAGCCCTAGATTTTTTTATTAATTATTTTATTTTTAAATTAATTAAAAAATATTCACTTAAATCTAATTAAAAGCTTCATGACAAGATTAGAAATTCTAATTGCATAGAGCATGCATCATATTAGTTTTATTTTTATTTTTATTTTTTTTGATGATTGCTGAAGGCAAGGTAAGCTTCTCAAGACTCAATTAGTTGCATGCATCTAGTTTAAGTTGCATAGAACCCATTGTTTGAAAAAAAAATTTTGTGCATATTCATATTAAACCAAATTAAGGGCACAATCTATTAAATAAGATAAGGTAGGGATTTAATCATTCTTCCTTGGCCCATAAATAACCGACCAGTATCCTGCATTGATCTAAGCCTTTAAAATTAAAATCAATTAGACATCGACCCCAAGAACCTGAGCTCATTAGGATAAGAAATCCTAAAAGTTGAACTGGATTAGGATTAGTCAATTTGACAAATGTCTAAGGCAAGTGGTTCAGGGACGACCGAGTCCAAAAGAAGATGGTTTATAATTGATTTCGTTAGCTTACCTAGTCATGCACAATTGGTGTCTAAGATAAGCAATGGAAGGACTCCCACCAATCTTATACTTATCTAGCCAATTGAGTGGCTGATCTTATACTTAGAGGGCTTGAAGGTGATCTTAGTAGTTAGGAGCTGTCTAGATCTAGGACAATCCTTAGTTAGGATTGTTTGCCTAATTTGATTGCTAACTAAAATATTAAACCTAATTAAAACTAATCTCCTCTCTCTTCTTAACTCTAAGACTCCTTAGGACCTCTTCTTTCTTTCTTTCGCTTTTCTCCTCTTCTCTTTTAAAAAAATAAATAAAAAGAATAAAAAGAATAAATAATTAAATAATAAAAATAATTAAAAATAGTAAAATAAATTTAAAAAATTAAAATAAATAAAAATTATAATAAAATAAAAAAATAAAATTATAATAAAATAATAAAATCATTAAAAAATCATTAGTTTTTTTAAAAAATATAATATTATAAGAATAATTAATTAAAAATAAAAAATTTCTAAAAAATTCTTTAGAAAATATAAAAGAATAAAATTATAAAAATTATAAAATATTTAAAAAATAATAAAATAATAAAAAAATAAAAAAATCTAAAAAATTATGAACCATACATTAGGGTTGCACTAATACATACATGGTAGGAAATCACTTTTTCTAACCTAATTGAACCTAATTATAAAAGTAAATGGCTGAATTATATTAAACCCAATGACCAAATGACAAAATCTTAGAGAACTATCTAGATAAATGAAGAAATATTTTTATTTCATCCACCTATAACCCTTCGACTTGTATCTAGTTACCTGATATCCATGTTACCCACATGAGATCAAGTTGACTATAATCCAGTTGCTTCCATCTTTCTACGAAAATATCGATAAAGACCCCTATAAATATTTGGATGAATTTTTAGAAATCTGCTCTACAATGAAAATCCAAAATTTAACTGAAGATGCCCTTAGACTAATTTTATTTTCTTTTTCATTAAAAGACAAAGCCAAGTACTGGCTTGGCACAATAGAAAGATCAATTAAAACTTGTGCTAAATTACAACATGAATTTCTTAAGAAATTTTATCTCATAGGTCGAACCAACATCATGAGATGAGCTATCACTAGATTTGCTCAGCTTCCAGGAGAACAAATTCACGAGTGATGGGAGAGGCTTAAGAAACTTCTTAGAAAATGCCCACACTATGGTATGTCTAAGTGGCAAATAGTTCAAGCTTTCTATGAGGGTTAAGGAGACTATTATAAATAAATGGTAAATGCATCTTGTGGAGGTGCATTCATGAATAAAAGTGAGGACGAAGCCTATACCTTATTTGAAATCCTGAGTAAAAACTCAATCACTCATGTTTCGTTATCTTTCTACCAAACCTAGGTAGGAATCCATGAATTTAGACATCTAGAATTTAGTCCTAAGGCTGATTCAAATTTGATAAATAAAGTAAACTTTCTTACCCAAAAATTAGATCAACTCCTAATCCTAGGTCAACAATTTCCTACATAATTCACATCATCCTCTAATTATCAGGAGACTTGTTCAATCTGTGCTAGCCCAATCCATCATGTGAGTGAATGTCCCATGGCTGCACAGTTTTCACCTTTTATCCAAGAACAAGATCAAGCTGCACAAGACTACTCCAAGCTGATTAATGATCTTTTTTCAAATTCATATAACCTAGAATGGGGGAACCACCTCAATTTTTCTTGGATACCCCAACAGACTTAGGGTCGGACCCAATATAAAAATTATGCCTATAATAAGAGTCAACCTAGATAGTCTTCCTAGCCATTGCATTATAATCAGTCATCATACCTACCTCCTTAATAAACCAATCTAGCTAATGATAGATTTAACTAACTTCAATAATTAACTCTTAATCAACAACAATCGATCTTGACTCAATAAGAATCTTTCATCAGGTTAGAAGCACAAATAGGATAATTAGCTGAATCTAATATGAGGAGAGAACTAGATCAACTGTCGAGCCAACCGATTCTTAAAATCAACCAACCTATTATCCACCAACCACCTAGACCAAATTTTCAATCCAATATCCCACTTAAGAATTTCCAATTTGAGAATGCTAAAGTAATTTTTGAACTTAAATATTATAAGATTCTTATGGACCCATATCAAGATCAGGTGAGAGAGGCTAGTACTTGAAGCGAAATCCTGATTTTTCGGATCAGGTTCGTTTAGATCTGATCGGATCAAGAGATATATTTTAAAAAAATTTTTCTTTAATTTAAATCAAATCTAGGATGTTTTAGATCTAATTTTTATTATTCTAATAGTTAAGATAAAATATAGATAAATTAAATCATATTTAATTTACCATGATGTAGGATAATCCTATTACCCATTGATGATCCTGTAAGCAGTGGAAGGTTCTGGATCTAGCCATGCAACTGCCTGACCTCTACCGGTATCCACTCGGGCTAGATCTAAAGATCATCTTCTTCTCTATCACATCTCTAAAAATTAGATTTGAATCTAATTTAGAAGATCTTCAAAATGGCTTTCGAAGATCAACAGTTGTCTTTTGCAGCAGCGCAGCCTTCTAACTTTCTGTCGCCTTTCTCTCGCCTAGATTGCACCAACTGAGATCCCAAACTACTTTGGATGTGGAGAGGAGAGGGAGATGATGGACTTGGCATGGAGGAGGAAGAGAGGCAGCCTTAGGGCATAGGAAATTGTATTCATTATTTTGAGTTGGGCACAGGGTCTTATTTATAGACTATGCATGATCCAACTCCTCTTCTTCCCAACCAATCACAATCCTTTGTAAAATCAGATCTAAATCTGATTGGTAAAAATAGAGTCCCTTGGATTCATCCTTAGATGGTGCCTAAGACCAGTCAAAGTTGGTTCTTAGGAGGAGTCTAATCAAAATCCAAAAAGGAGATGGAGCCCCTATCCAATAGGGACTCCAGGGTGCCTCAAACTTGGGTGACGTGCGCCCTCCTCCTTGCCAGTTTCTGACAAGGGGACAAGCCCGCACCAGCTCTCCAATAGGTGCGTGACACATAGACAGAAGTCAAAGTATCAATGGTCAATATTTGACCAGTCAAAGATCAACTTTTGACCAAAATCAAAGGACGAGAAATGGTAGGTGACCAAAAATGGTAGGTATTATCTTACAAAATAAGACAATCCTTTTCTAACCTGGACAGGCTCCAGTCAGACCAAGTGAAGGCCTCTAATGAAGTACAAACTCCTTTGGCACAGTCAGGATAACTATTTATGATAGTAAAAGAGGAACGTTAGGTTCAATCGAGTGCTAGCATGATTTTCTTGAACCTAATTGAATCTTATTCAGATCAATTGAACTAGATCAGCTCAATTGATGATCACCAAATTCAAACCCTTATTTCTATGATCAAGTTAGGTTCAGTTCTATATGATAATGGGATATATCATGATCTCTATCATCGACATCATTGAAACTCCTTTCGATGGATCAGAACTCTTCTGATTGGAACAGCTAGAATGATCGATCATCTAAATCATTCTAATTGCTCCTAAAATCCACCAGTGACACCTAGAAGTATATGGTAGCAACCCATCAGAGCTGAATGCGAACCTCTTGGTGCAGCTACCTGAGTGATTAAGTTCTTCTATCTTGAGCCCCAATCAGATTACGGTTATGGTGAACTCGTCAAACCTTTGTTTCTGTCATATGATGTAATCATTTGATTCAAGTCTGATGTGAAAATCTAAATAGAAACTCTTTCTATTATTTCACTCTGCGATGGCCATAGGCTTCTGGACTTGATTCTCTTGATCATCATAGGACTGCTCCTCTACCACCGAGGTAGATAGATTCCATCTTGATGCAATCCAGTTCCTACAATGAACATGCTATAGCCAACATACACCTCAGGATTTCGAATGGCTAGGAGACCGAGTTATGGTGTAGTCAAACTATAACACCCTCAAGTGAACTGCCGATGCATCTCAGGTCAAAGAATCAGACACACTACTACAGCATCGAGTCAGTCATTGATGAGAAGGTAGACTTCCTAATGACTACTCGAGGTGGTCACGCTCAGTGCCCTCGTTCTCTAACGAGTACCTGTACTCTCGCTCTGGTGTCTCCACACCGTAGACTCAAGACTCATCTACTAAAGAGAAGCGATTGTACACCAACCTTCTAAATCAATCACCATCCTCATGATGATCCTATGGTCGGGAGCATTTTATGAGTTAATAATGATTATTCATGTCTTAAATTTTCAACTCTTGAAAATATGAATTATCATTACCATTAACTCAAAGGATGTATCACAGACACTAAATACACATATGTGATAGAAAATAATCCATTTTATTGATTATAGTCAAAATTATAATTTTGCCCTTAGAAGTGTATTACAAGTGTCAGCCAATTCTGCTTCTAGGGCACATATATCTAACAATCTCCTACTTATCCTAAAGCCAATTGGGTATAAGTCTAAGTCCCATCTTCTTAAGATGGGCTTGGATCTTTTGTCATCCCAACGGCTTTGTAAGTGGATCTACCGCATTATCTGCGGAATTGACTCTCTTGACCTCGACATAACCCTTCTCGAGGTAATCATGGATGAGATGGTATCGCCGCTCAATGTGCTTGGATTTTTGGTGAGACCTCAGCTCCTTAGCAAGGGCTATGGTGCCATTATTGTCACAGTATAGAGGAATGGCATCTGATGGCATTACTCCAATTTCTGTAGCAAACTTCTTGTACCAGAATGCTTCCTTCGCAGCCTCTGATGCAGCGATATATTCTGCTTCCATGGTGGAATCTGCTATCACAGTTTGCTTGAAACTCTTCTAGCCGATAGCACCACCATTGCACACAAACAGACTTCCAAATGTTGACTTTCGATCATCTACATCAAACATGAAATCCGAGTCTGTGTATCCCTGGACTTGGAGTTCTCCATTACCAAAGACCAACATCATATCCTTAGTTCTTCTTAAGTACTTAAGGATACATTTCACAGAAGTCCAGTGTTCTTCACCTGGATTTGACTGATATCTGCTTGTGACACTCACAGCATGGGCTATATCAAGTCGTGTACATAGCATGGGATACATGAGGCTCCTTATTGCAGAAGCATAAGGGATCTTGCTCATGCGTTCTATTTCCTCAGGTGTGCTAGGGCACATCTTCTTGGAAAGATGAATACCATGTTTGAAGGGTATTAATTCCCTCTTAGAGTTTTCGGTACTAAACCACTTTAGTACTTCCTCTATGTACATCTTCTGTGAAAGTCCTAGCATCCTATTCGGTCTATCCCTACAGACCTTAATTCCTAAAATAAAGGATGCTTCACCTAGGTCTTTCATGGAGAATTCCTTAGACAACCATATTTTGATTGTCGTCAACATGGGAATATCATTCTCAAAGGAGGATGTCATCCACGTACAATACGAGGAAGAAAACAGCGCACCCACTGACCTTTTTGAAGACACATGATTTTTTTCATTTTTAATGAAACCAAATATTTTGATTGCATCATTGAAATAAGTGTTCCAACTCCAAGATGCTTGCTTAAGTCCATATAGGGACCTTTGCAGCTTGCAAACCTTGTGATCAGTATCATTGGATGTGAAACCTAGCGGCTATTCCATATAGATATCTTCCTCAAGATATCCATTTAAGAATGTCGTTTTCACATCCATTTGCCATATTTCATAATCAAAATAGGCTGCAATGGCAAGCAATGTACAGATGAATTTTAGCATAGCCACTAGAGAAAAGATATCCTGATAGTCAATGTCTTCGCGTTGACTATAACCTTTTGCCACTAGTCTAGCCTTGAATGTCTCCACATTTCCATCTACACCAATCTTTCTCTTGAAGATCCATTTACACCCAATAGGTACTATACTTTCTGGTGGATCTACTAAGGTCCAAACTTGGTTTGAGTGCATCGAGTCAATTTCTGACTGCATTGCCTCTAGCCATTTCTCGGAGTCGATATCTGATATCGCCTCGTTGTAGGTTTTGGGATCATCACCATGAGCACCATTACCTACGAGGAATATTTTCTCTACTTTTTCTTAAATAATACCCAAGTATCTTTCAGGAGGACGGAAAGCTCTTTTCGATCTACGAGGTGGAGGAGGTAGTATTCTTATTAGCTTAACCTGATTTGGTTCCAATTGGTCCTTAGCTCATTGTACTTGTGAGATTTTCTCATCAAGCTTAATCTGCTTTCCAGTGCCGCTATCTTGAATCAACTATTTTTCAAGAAAGATGGCATTTCGACTCACAATCACATTATTATCTTCTAGAATGTAGAAATAGTATCCTAATGACTCTTTCGGATATCCTATGAATCGAGCTCTGAAGGATCTAAGCTCTAACTTATCCATTTGTTGTCTTTTGATATGAGCCGAACAATCCCAAATTCTGAGATGACTCAGACTTGGTTTCTTACCATGCCATATCTTATACGGTGTGGTAGGAACGATTTTAGAGGGAACCCTATTCAGTAGATAAATTGAAGTTAATAATGAGTATCTCCAAAGAAAATCAGGAAGGTCTGTGAAGCTCATCATGGATCGGACCATATCCAATAGAATCTAATTTCTCCATTCTGAAACTCCGTTGAGTTGAGGTATTCCTGGGGGAGTCTATTGAGATACTATGCCATTTTTCTTGAGATAGTTTAGGAATTTTCAGTTAAGATATTCACCTCCTCGATCTGATCAAAGAACCTTAATGGATTTTCCAATTTATTTTTCTACTTCATGTCTAAATTCTTTGAACTTTTCAAAAGCTTCAAACTTATGTCTCATAAGATACACATACCCATACCTAGATAGATCATCGATAAAGGTAATGAGGTAGACAAAATTGCCTCTAGCCAGCACATCAAATGGGCCGCATACATCAGTATGTACTAGGGCAAGGAGATCTGTGACCCTTTCCCCATGTCCTACAAGAGGGAGTTTAGTCATTTTGCCTTGAAGAAAAGATTCACAAGTTGGATATGACTCGAAAGTCAATGGACTCAATAGCCCATTTTTCTTCAATTTGTTGATCCTATCTTCTACTATATGACCTAATCTCAGGTGCCATAGATACCTATCATTTGGACTATCCCTAGGTCATTTGGCATTCACGTTTTGCTCGATAGTTAGAACAGATACATCAATATGTGGCTGATATGAAGGAAAATCCTGATTTTTCGGTCCAGGTTCGTTCAGATCTGATCAAATCAAGAGATATATTTCAAAAATTTTTTCTCTTGATCTCAATCAGATCTTGATATGTTTCAGATCTGATTCTTATTATTTTAATAAATAAAATAAAATAAGATAAATTAAATCAAATTTAATTTACCTGATTTGGGTAATCCTATTACCCTGAAGATTATCCTGATTGCAGCGGAAGGTTCTGGATCTTAGCCACGCAAGTGCCTGGCCTCTACCGATATCCACTCGGATTGAATCTGGAGATCCTCTTCTTCTCTATCACACCTCCAAAAATCAGATCTGGATCTGATCTGGAGGATCTTCAAAACTCTTTTGAAGATGAGCAGTCGTCCTTTGCAGCAGCGCAGCCTTCTTGTTTTTGATCGCCTTTCTTTGATCTGAATCGCACCAACCAAGGTCCAAAACTCCTTTTGGACGTGGAGAGCAAGGGGAGAAGAGACTATGGCATGGAGAAGGAGGGGAGAGGCAGCCTTGGGGCGTGGGAAACTATGATCTCATCATATCTCTCTATCTCATACATCTGAGTTGGATACAGGGTCTTATTTATAGACTAGCTGTGATCCAACTCCTCTTCTTCCCAACCAATCACAACCCTTTGTGAAATCAGATCTAAATCTGATTGGTGGGAATAGAGACCCCTGGATTCCTCCTTAGAGGGTGCCTAAGACCAGTCAAAGTTGGTTCTTAGAAGAACTCTAATTGGAATCCAAAAAGGAGATGGAGTCCTTGTCCAACAAGGACTCCTAGGCGCCTCCAACTTGGGCACACGCCTAGGGTGGCGTGCGCCCTTCTCCTTGCCAGGTTCTGGCAGGGGGACAGGCCCCCACCAGCTCTCCAATAGGTGCATGACATATGGTCAAAAGTCAAAGTGTCAATGGTCAACGTTTGACCAGTCAAAGGTAGACTTTTGACCAAAGTCAAAGAACAAGAAATGGCAGGTGACCAAAAATGGCAGGTAGTGTCTTACAAAATAAGACAACCTTTTCTGACTTGGACAACCTCCAGTCAGACCATATGAAGGCCTCTGTTTGAGCACAAACTCCTTTGGCTCAGTCAGGACAACTTATTTATGATAGCAAAAGAAGAACGTTAGGTTCAATCGAGTGCTAGCACGATTTCCTTGAACCTAATTGAATCTCATTCAGATCAATTGAACTAGATCAGTTCAATTGATGATCACCAGATTCAAACCCTTGTTTGTGTGACCCAGTTAGGTTCAGTTCTGTATGGTAATGGGATATGTCATGATCTCTATCATCGACATCATCGAAACTCCTTTCGATGGATCAGAACTCTTCTGATTCGAACAGCTAGAATGATCGATCATCTAAATCATTCTAATTGCTCCCAAAATCCACCAGTGACACCTAGCAGTATATGGTGGCAACCCATCAGAGCTGAATGCGAACCTCTTGGTGCAGCTACCTGTGTGATTCAAGTTCTTCTATCTTGAGCCCCGATCAGATTAGGGTTAAGGTGAACTCGTCAAACCCTAGTCTCTGTCATATGATGTAATCATTCGATTCGAAGTCCAATGTGAAAATCTAAATAGAAACTCTTTCTATTATTTCACTCTACCATGGCCATGGATTTCTGGACTTGATTCTCATGATCATCATAGGGCTGCTCCTCTACCACCGAGGTAGATAGATTCCATCTTGATGCAATCCAGTTCCTACAATGAACATGCTATAGCCAACATACACCTCAGGGTTCCATATGGCTAGGAGACCGAGTAATGGTGTAGTCAAACTATAACACCCTCAAGGTGAACTGCCGATGCATCTCAGGTCAAAGAACCAGACACACTACTGCAGCATCGAGTCAGTCATTGACGAGAAGGTAGACTCCCTAATGACTACTCGAGGTGGTCACGCTCAGTGCCCTCGTTCTCTAACGAGTACCTGTACTCTCGCTCCGGTGTCTCCACACCGTAGACTCAAGACTCATCTACTAAAGAGAAGCGATTGTACACCAACCTTCCGGATCAATCACCATCCTCGTGATGATCCTATGGTCAGGAGCAATTTATGAGTTAATAATGATTATTCATGTCTTAAATTTTCAACTCTTGAAAATATGAATTATCATTACCATTAACTCAAAGGATGTATCACAGACACTAAATACACATATGTGATAGAAAATAACCCATTTTATTGATTTTAGTCAAAATTATAATTTTGCCCCTAGAAGTGTATTACAAGTGTCAGCCAATTCTGGCTTCTAGGGCACATATATCTAACAATCTCCCACTTGTCCTAAAGCCAATTGGCTACAAGTCTAAGTCCCATCTTCTCAAGGTGGGCTTCGATCTTCTGCTGGCCCAACGGCTTTGTAAGTGGGTCTGCCACATTATCTGTGGAGTTGACTCTCTTGACCTCGACGTAACCCTTTTTGAGGTAATCGTGGATAGGGTGGTATCACCGTTTGCTATGGAACTCTTCCAGCATTCTTAAAACTTCAGTCTGCCAGATGTCGACTTTCGATCATCTATATCGAACATGAAATCCGAGTCTGTGTATCCCTGGACTTGGAGTTCTCCATTACCAAAGACCAACATCATATATCCTTAGTTCTTCTCAAGTACTTAAGGATACATTTCACAGAAGTCCAGTGTTCTTCACCTGGATTTGACTGATATCTGCTTGTGACACTCACAGCATGGGCTATATCAGGTCGTGTACATAGCATGGCATACATGAGGCTCCCTATTGCAGAAGCATAAGGGATCTTGCTCATGCGTTCTATTTCCTCAGGTGTGCTGGGGCACATCTTCTTGGAAAGATGAATACCATGTCTGAAGGGTATTAATCCCCTCTTAGAGTTTTCCATACTAAACCTCTTTAGTACTTTCCTCTATGTACATCTTCTGTGAAAGTCCTAGCATCCTATTCGGTCTATCCCTATAGACCTTAATTCCTAGAATAAAGGATGCTTCACCTAGGTCTTTCATGGAGAATTCCTTGGACAACCACATCTTGACTGATGTCAACATGGGAATATCATTCCCAATAAGGAGGATGTCATCCACGTACAATACGAGGAAGACAACAGCGCTCCCACTGACCCTTTTTGAAAACACATGGTTCCTCTTCATTTTTGATGAAACCAAACTTTTTGATCACATCATTGAAACGAGTGTTCCAGCTCCGAGATGCTTGCTTAAGTCCATATATGGACCTTTGCAGCTTGCAAACCTTGTGATCAGTATCACTGGATGTGAAACCTAGCGGCTGTTCCATATAGATATCTTCCTCAAGATATCCATTTAAGAATGCCGTTTTCACGTCCATTTGCCATATTTCATAATCGAAATAGGCTGCAACAGGCAAGCAATGTGCGGATGGATTTTAGCATAGCTACTGGGGAAAAGGTATCCTGATAGTCTAATGCCTTCGCGTTGACTATAACCTTTTGCCACCAGTCTAGCCTTGAATGTCTCCACATTCCCATCTGCACCAATCTTTCTCTTGAAGATCCATTTACATCCCAATAGGTACTATACCTTCTGGTGGATCTACCAAGGTCCAGACTTGGTTTGAGTGCATCGAGTCAATTTCTGACTGCATTGCCTCTAGCCATTTCTCGGAGTCGATATCTGATATCGCCTCATTGTAGGTTTTGGGATCATCACCATGAGCACCATTACCTACGAGGAACATTTTCTCTACATCCTCTGAAATAATACCTAAGTATCTTTCAGGGGATGGGAAACTCTTTCCGATCTACGAGGTGGAGGAGGTAGTGTTCTTATTGGCTCAACCTGATTTGGTTCCACTTGGTCCTTAGCTCGTTCTGCTTGTGAGACTTTCTCATCAAGCTTTGATCTACCTTTCCAATGCCGCTATCTTGAATAAACTATTTTTCAAGAAAGATGGCATGTCGACTCACAATCACATTGTGGTCTTCTGGAATGTAGAAATAGTATCCTAATGACTCTTTAGGATATCCTATGAATCGAGCTCTGAAGGACCTAAACTCTAACTTGTCCGCTTGTTGTCTTTTGACATGAGCCGGACAACCCCAAATTCTGAGATGACTCAGACTTGGTTTCTTACCGTGCCATATCTCATACGGTGTGGTAGGAACGGTTTTAGAGGGAACCCTATTCAGTAGATAGATTGAAGTTAACAATGAGTGTCCCCAAAGAAAATCAGGGAGGTCTGTGAAGCTCATCATGGATCGAACCATATCCAATAGAGTCCGATTTCTCCATTCTGAAACCCCATTGAGTTGAGGTGTTCCTGGTGGAGTCCATTGAGAGACTATGCCATTATCCTTGAGATAGTCTAGGAATTCCCTGGCTAAGGTATTCACCTCCTCGATCTGATCGAAGAACCTTAATGGGTTTTCCTGTTTGTTTTTCTACTTCATGTCTGAATTCTTTGAACTTTTCAAAGGCTTCAGACTTGTGTCTCATAAGATACACATACCCATACCTAGACAGATCATCGATAAAGGTAATGAAGTAGACAAAATTGCCTCTAGCCGGCACATCAAATGGGCCGCACACATCAGTATGTACTAGGGCAAGGAGATCTGTGGCCCTCTCCCCATGTCCAACAAAAGGGAGTTTAGTCATTTTGCCTTGAAGACAAGGATTCACAAGTTGGATATGACTCGGAAAGTCAATGGACTCAATAGCCCATTTTTCTCCAATTTGTTGATCCTATCTTCTGCTATATGACCTAATCTCAGGTGCCATAGATATCTGTCGTTTGGACTATCCCTAGGTCGTTTGGCATTCACGTTTTGCTCGATAGTTAGAACAGGTACATCAATATGTAGCTGATAAAGACCATTAATAAGGAAACCATTTGCAATTTTATTTCTTTCATAAAGAATGTTACAATGGTCCTTAAAGAAGGTGATCACATAACCTTCTTGTGCTAAGCATGAAATAGAAATCAAATTTCCTGCTAGCTGCAGGCACAAAATAACAGTCTTTCAAAACTAAGTCTAAACCAGATGGTAATCGAAGAGGGTATGTTCCCACGGCTACTGCAGCAACTCTTGCTCCATTACCAATGCGTAGGATCATGTCTCCATCCCTCAGCCTCCTGCTATCCTCAAGACCCTGCATAGAAGTGCACAGATGAGCACTAGAACCAGAGTCAAGCACCCAACTGGATGCAGAAGAAACCGTAAGGTTAGACTCAATAACGAGCATACCTCCAGAAGGACCTTCCTTCTTGTTCTTCAGGGTGGCCAGGTAAGTAGGGCAGTTCCGCTTCCAATGGCCGTCGCTGTTGCAATGGAAACACTTTCCTTTGCCATCGGCCTTTTTCTTCGATTCTGCCTTCTTCTTCTTTGATCCTTCCACCTTTTGCTTTTTCACAGACTTCTTTTTCTTTCCATAAGACTTTCTTTTGGAAGAAGTCCGTTCCATAGCAAGAACTGAGCCTTTAGAACCTTTCATAGAAAGCTCAGCGGTAACCAGCATATTCATTAACTCGGCCAAGGAATTCTGAAGTTTATGCATGTGGTAATTCATGATGAATTGCCCATATGCATCAGTCAAGGATTGCAGAATAATATCGTTCTGCAGGTCCAAGTCCAACTTCACACCGAGCTTCTCAAGCTCTTCCATGTCCTTGATCATTGTCAGACAGTGATCTTGGACTGACTGCCCATCACGCATCTTAGCCTTAAAAAGTCATTTCGTGACTTGATATTTGGCTGCGCGACTCTGTTCACCAAACATCTCCTGCAGGTGAGCCAACATTTGGCGAGCAGTCCCGATATCCTTCATGTTGGCGCTGGAGCTCATCAGACATCGAGCCCAACATGTAATATCTGGCCTTATTATCTTCGTCAATCCATTTTTCCAGAGACGCTCTCTGTTCAACAGATGGACGGGCTGGTAATGGTGGGAGGGTCCTGGTCCAAAACATGGGTTAACTTCTCAGAACCCAAAACAAATTTTGTAGTTCCTGAGCCAATCTTTATAATTGGGTCCAGTCAGTCTATGTGTGTCCAGGATACGTGCCAATGGGTTTGGACGCAGACATATTTCCTGTAGAGAGTCAAAGATTCTAGTTAGATACTGTAATTTTGACTTGACCAATTTGTTTAGGGATTTTATTTTTAAACAAATTAGCTCCCACTATTTTCTCGGATCCCTACACTCCCTCTGTAGAGATGCGAAAATCTCCACGATTAATGATTTCTAGTGGGTGGTGCGGTCTCACCAACTGACTCATCACCTCACCTAACAGTTATTGGTGATGGGTTAGCCAATGAGTGAACAACTCTTGTTCAATGATTCTCTAATCATGGTGCACCCAAACTTGGTCTCTAATTCATGAATCTCACCGTATCCGGAATATTGATCCACTCCTTAGTTAAGTCAGACCCACCATTTGCATAGACTGGGTTCCTAATTGAGTCTCTCACCGTATCCGAAATATTGAGCTCAACTCATCCTCCAGCCCATAGCATCCAATGCCTAATAGACATGGTTGCATCTTCCCGGTGCAACTGAGCCACTGTATCCAGCCGAGAACAATCAACCCCGGGAAGGGCCCGCACATCTACAATGGTGGAAGACCTCAGACTTAATCTTTTCTTAGGGAGAATTGATTCAGGTCTCATTAAACTAGACTTGGCTTAGTCATAACAATTATGACTAACCTAGTGGCATGGGTTAGCTCGGATTATTGACCACCTCAGATCAGAACTGTGTCAACAGATATGGCCAGGTAAGTGAGACCGGTGGAAGGAATATGCCATTAACTCGTACAAGAACGCATTCAGGTCGAGTAGCTTCCAATTAAAAACCAGTCGGTCGTCTATGCCAAACTTACCTTAGACACCAAATTATTGAGCCAGAACCAATTGGGTTAGCCTACAATCCAGACTCTAACCTCTGAGCCTAATTAGGTCTTGCTTGATCGTGACTCGATCTTGACCCAGACTTAATCCTATTAGGCTGGTCAATTTAAGCATTGTTGATCCCATCTAACCAACTCTTGATTCGGTTTGATCAACCGCTTAGACCTAATTGAGCTACCCAAGCCCGAACCCAGTATTATGAATATGTCTTAGATCTGAAATTCTCAATTTTAGACCTAATTAATATTCCATAAACTTAATTCTTAATTAAGTAGGGTTCATAAATAAAATATGCACAATAAATCCTAGGGTTTCAGGATCTAGGGTTTTGCAGAAAGTAAGTTTTGGGTTTCTGATTAAGGACGAACACGCAGCACCCCTACACGTCATAAGAACACCCCATCGAATGGGAAGAGAGGGCCTTTAAACCCTTCTTCGTTCTTATGACCGGACGGCCAAGAGGAACGCCTTAATCAGGAACATGTAATACTACAAAACAGTATAGATCTATATCATATATCTCATATACAAATTTAGATCTAATCATGGCATATTTTGCATACATCTCATGTATCAATCATGCATGTTTTTAGATCTAAATTATCTCATAATAATCTAAAAAATTAGATTTAAATTGATCTAATCAAAATAAATTCTAATCTAGACAATTATGTAGAACTATTCTACAACTAGTCTAGACATGCATCAATCATATCTCATATGATATTTAAAATTAAATAATTTTTATTTGCTGTTTATCAGATGTTATTATAACACTTATAATATCAAAAAATAGTAAATAAGAAGATCTAAAATATGATTTAATCAGATTAAATCAAAGACATGCAAAACTATTCTATAGAACTATTCTATTCTAGAACTAGTCATGCATATCTTCTTAATCTTAGATCCAAATCATTTAATTTTAATTTTTCTGATTTTAGATCTGATCACATCTCATGTGACATCTGAAATCACTTTATTTTCTAATTAAAATAAAATTAAAATCAGATCTAAAAAATTTAGAACCATGGCTCTGATACCAGTTGAAGGGAAATCCTGATTTCCCGGTCCAGGTTCGTTCAGATCTGATCAGATCAAGAGATATATTTCAAAAATTTTTTCTCTTGATCTCAATCAGATCTTGATATATTTCAGATTTAATTCTTATTATTTTAATAAATAAAATAAAATAAGATAAATTAAATCAAATTTAATTTACCTGATTTGGGTAATCCTATTACCCTGTAGATGATCCTGATTGCAGCGGAAGGTTCTGGATCTTAGCCACGCAAGCGCCTGGCCTCTACCGGTATCCACTCGGGTTGGATCTGGAGATCCTCTTCTTCTCTATCACACCTCCAAAAATTAGATCTGGATCTGATCTGGAGGATCTTCAAAACTCTTTTGAAGATGAGCAGTCGTCCTTTGCAGCAGCGCAGCCTTCTTGTTTTTGATCGCCTTTCTTTGATCTGAATCGCACCAACCAAGGTCCAAAACTCCTTTTGGACGTGGAGAGCAAGGGGAGAAGAGACTATGACGTAGAGAAGGAAGAGAGAGGCAGCCTTGGGGCATGGAGAAACTATGATCTCATCATATCTCTCTATCTTATACAATCTGAGTTGGATACAGGGTCTTATTTATAGACTAGCTGTGATCCAACTCCTCTTCTTCCCAACCAATCACAACCCTTTGTGAAATCAGATCTAAATCTGATTGGTGGGAATAGAGACCCCTGGATTCCTCCTTAGAGGGTGCCTAAGACCAGTCAAAGTTGGTTCTTAGAAGAACTCTAATTGGAATCCAAAAAGGAGATGGAGTCCTTGTCCAACAAGGACTCCTAGGCGCCTCCAACTTGGGCACACGCCTAGGGTGGCGTGCGCCCTTCTCCTTGCCAGGTTCTGGCAGGGGGACAGGCCCCCACCAGCTCTCCAATAGGTGCATGACATGTGGTCAAAAGTCAAAGTGTCAATGGTCAACGTTTGACCAGTCAAAGGTAGACTTTTGACCAAAGTCAAAGAACAAGAAATGGCAGGTGACCAAAAATGGCAGGTAGTGTCTTACAAATAAGACAACCTTTTCTGACTTGGACAACCTCCTGTCAGACCATATGAAGGCCTCTGTTTGAGCACAAACTCCTTTGGCTCAGACAGGACAACTTATTTATGATAGCAAAAGAAGAACGTTAGGTTCAATCGAGTGCTAGCATGATTTCCTTGAACCTAATTGAATCTCATTCAGATCAATTGAACTAGATCAGTTCAATTGATGATCACCAGATTCAAACCCTTGTTTGTGTGACCCAGTTAGGTTCAGTTCTATATGGTAATGGGATATGTCATGATCTCTATCATCGACATCATCGAAACTCCTTTCGATGGATCAGAACTCTTCTGATTCGAACAGCTAGAATGATCGATCATCTAAATCATTCTAATTGCTCCCAAAATCCACCAGTGACACCTAGCAGTATATGGTGGCAACCCATCAGAGCTGAATGTGAACCTCTTGGTGCAGCTACCTGTGTGATTCAGTTCTTCTATCTTGAGCCCCGATCAGATTAGGGTTAAGGTGAACTCGTCAAACCCTAGTCTCTGTCATATGATGTAATCATTCGATTCGAGTCCAATGTGAAAATCTAAATAGAAACTCTTTCTATTATTTCACTCTACCATGGCCATGGATTTCTGGACTTGATTCTCATGATCATCATAGGGCTACTCCTCTACCACCGAGGTAGATAGATTCCATCTTGATGCAATCCAGTTCCTACAATGAACATGCTATAGCCAACATACACCTCGGGGTTCCATATGGCTAGGAGACCGAGTAATGGTGTAGTCAAACTATAACACCCTCAAGGTGAACTGCCGATGCATCTCAGGTCAAAGAACCAGACACACTACTGCAGCATCGAGTCAGTCATTGACGAGAAGGTAGACTCCCTAATGACTACTCAAGGTGGTCACGCTCAGTGCCCTCGTTCTCTAACGAGTACCTGTACTCTCGCTTCGATGTCTCCACACCGTAGACTCAAGACTCATCTACTAAAGAGAAGCGATTGTACACCAACCTTCCAGATCAATCACCATCCTCGTGATGATCCTATGGTCAGGAACAATTTATGAGTTAATAATGATTATTCATGTCTTAAATTTTCAACTCTTGAAAATATGAATTATCATTACCATTAACTCAAAGGATGTATCATAGATACTAAATACACATATGTGATAGAAAATAACCCATTTATTGATTTTAGTCAAAATTATAATTTTGCCCCTAGAAGTGTATTACAAGTGTCATCCAATTCTGGCTTCTAGGGCACATATATCTAACATGATAAAGATCGTTAATAAGGAAACTATTTGTAATTTTATTTCTTTCATGAAGAATATTACAATGGTCCTTAAAGAAGGTAATCACATAGCCTTCTAGTGCTAAGCATGAAACAGAAATCAAATTCCTGCTGGCTACAGGCACATAATAACAGTCTTTGAAAACTAAGTCTAAACTAGATGGTAATTGAAGAGGGTATGTTTTCACCACCACTGCAGCAACTCTTGCTTCAATTTTGATGCGTAGGATCATGTCTCCATCCCTCAGCCTCTTGCTATCCCCAAGACCCTGCATGGAAGTGCACAGATAAATACTAGAACCAGAGTCAAGCACCCAACTGGATGTAGAAGAAATTGTAAGGTTAGACTCAATAATGAGCATACCTCCAGAAGGACCTTCTTTCTTGTTCTTCAAGATGGCCAGGTAAGTAGGACAGTTCCGCTTCTAGTGGCTGTCGCTGTTGCAATGGAAATACTTTCCTTTGTCATCGGCCTTCTTCTTCGGCTCTACCTTCTTCTTCTTTCGTCCTCCCATCTTCTGCTTTTTTGCAGACTTCTTTTTCTTTCCAGAAGATTTTCTTTTGGAAGAAGTTCATTCCATAGCAAGAACTGAGCCTTTAGAATCTTTCATAGAATGCTCAGCGATGACCAGTATATTCATTAATTCGGTCAAGGAATTTTGAAGTTTATGCATGTGGTAATTAATGATGAATTGCCCATATGCACCAGTCAAGGATTGCAGAATAACATCATTCTGCAGATCCAAGTCTAACTTCACACCGAGCTTCTCAAGCTCTTCCAAGTCCTTGATCATCATCGGACAGTGATCAAGGACTGACTGCCCATCATGCATCTTAACCTTAAAAAGTCATTTCATGACTTGATACTTGGCTGCGCGACTCTGTTCACCAAACATCTCTTGCAGGTGAGCCAACATTTGTCGAGCAGTCCCAATATCTTCATGTTAGCACTGGAGCTCATCAGACATTGAGCCCAACATGTAACATCTGGCCTTATTATCTTGGTCTATTCATTTTTTTAGAGACGCTCTTTATTCAGCGGATGGATGGGCTGGTAAGGTGGGAGGGTCCTGGTCCAATACATGGGTTAACTTCTCAAAATCCAAAATGATTTTATAGTTCCTGAGCCAATCTTTATAATTAGGTCCGGTCAGTCTATGTGTGTCCAGGATATGTGCTAATGGATTGGACGCAGATATTTTCCTATAGAGAGTCAAAGATTCTAGTTAGATACTGTAATTATGACTTGACCAATTTATTTAAGAATTTTATTTTTAAACAAATTAGCTCCCACTATTTTCTCGGATCCCTACACTCCCTCTGTAGAGATGCGAAAATCTCCATGATTAATGATTTCTAGTGGATGGTGCGGTCTCACCAACTGACTCATCACCTCACCTAACAGTTATTGGTGATGGGTTAGCCAATGAGTGAACAACTCTTGTTCAATGATTCTCTAATCATGGTGCACCCAAACTTGGTCTCTAATTCATGAATCTCACCGTATCCAGAATATTGATCCACTCCTTAGTTAAGTCAGACCCACCATTTGCACAGACTGGATTCCTAATTGAGTCTCTCACCATATCTGGAATATTGAGCCCAACTCATCCTCCAGCCCATAGCATCCAATGCCTAATAGACATGGTTGCATCTTTTCGGTGCAACTGAGCCACTATATCCAGTCGAGAATAATCAACCCCAAAAAGGGCCCGCACATCTACAATGGTGGAAGACCTCAGACTTAATCTTTTCTTAGGAAGAATTGATTCAGATCTCATTAAACTAGACTTGTCATAGTCATAACAATTATGACTAACCTAGTGGCATGGGTTAGCTCGGATTATTGACCACCTCAAATCAGAACTGAGTCAATAGATATGGCTAGGTAAGTGAGACCGGTGGAAGGGATATGCCATTAACTCGTACAAGAATGCATTTAGGTCGAGTAGCTCCTAATTAAAAATCAGTCGATCGTATCTGCCAAACTTACCTTAGACACCAAATTATTGAGCCAGAACCAATTGGGTTAGCCTATAATCCAGACTCTAACCTCTGAGCCTAATTAGGTCTTGCTTGATCGTGACTCGATCTTGACCCAGACTTAATCCTATTAGGCTGGTCAATTTAAGCATTGTTGATCCCATCTAACCAACTCTTGATTTGGTTTGATCAACCGCTTAGACCTAATTGAGCTACCCAAGCCCGAACCCAATATTATGAATATGTCTTAGATCTGAAATTCTTAATTTTAGACCTAATTAATATTTTATAATCTTAATTCTTAATTAAGTAGGGTTCATAAACAAAATATGTACAATAAATCCTAGGGTTTCAGGATCTAGGATTTTGTAGAAAGTAAGTTTTGGGTTTCTGATTAAGGATGAATGCGCAGCACCCCTACACATCATAAGAACACCCCATCAGATGGGAGGAGAGGGCCTTTAAATCCTTCTTCGTTCTTATGACCAGGACGGCTAAGAGGAACGCCTTAATCAGGAACATGTAATACTACAAAATAGTTTTAGATCTATATCATATATCTCATATACAAATTAGATCTAATCATGGCATATTTTGCATACATCTCATGTATCGAATCATGCATGTTTTCAGATCTAAATTATTTCATAATAATCTAAAAAATTAGATTTAAATTGATCTCATAAAAATTAACTCTAATCTAGACAACTATGTAGAACTATTCTACAACTAGTCTAGACATGCATCAATCATATCTCATATGATATTTAAAATTAAATAATTTTTATTTACTATTTTTTAGATATTATTATAATAATTATAATATCAAAAAATAATAAATAAATAGATCTAAAATATGATTTAATCAAATTAAATTGTAAACATGCAAGACTATTCTATATAACTATTCTATTTTAGAACTAGTCATGCATATTTTCTAATCTTAGAACCAAATCATTTAATTTTAATTTTTTTGATTTCAAATCTGATCACATCTCATGTGACATCTGAAATCACTTATTTTTTGATTAAAATAAATTTAAAATCAGATCTAAACACTTTAGAACCTTGGCTCTGATACCAGTTGAAGAAAAATCCTAATTTTTCGGACCAGGTTTGCTCAGATCTGATCGAATCAAGAGATATATTTCAAAAAATTTTTTCTTTGATCCAAATTAGATCTAAAATATTTTAGATCTAACTTTTATTATTTTAATAATAAAAATAAAATATAGATAAATTAAATTAGATTTAATTTACCTTGATGTAGGATAATCTTATTACCCATTGATGATCCTGTAAGCAGCGAAAGGTTCTGGATCTAGGCACGCAAGTGCCTGGCCACTACCGATATCCACTCTGGTAGGATCTGGAGATCCTCTTCTTCTCTATCATGTCTTCAAAAATTAGATCTAAATCTGATTTGGAGGATCTCCAAAATGGCTTTCGAAGATCAGCAGTTGTCCTTTGCAGCAGCGCAGCCTTCTAGCTTTCTGTCGCCTTTCTCTCGCCTAGATTGCACCAACTGAGATCTCAAACTACTTCCGATATGGACAGGAGAGGGAGATGATGGACTTGGCATGGAGGAGGAAGAGAGGCAGCCTTGGGGCATAGGGAATTGTATTCATTATTTTGAGTTGGGTGCAGGGTCTTATTTATAGACTATGCATGATCCAACTCCTCTTCTTCCCAACCAATCACAACCCTTTATGAAATCAGATCTAAATCTAAGTGGTGGAAATAGAGTTCCTTGGATTCATCATTAGATGGTGCATAAGATCAGTCAAAGTTGGTTCTTAGGAGGAGTCTAAGTGGAATCCAAAAAGGAGATGGAGTCCCTGTCAAACAGGGACTCCTGGGCGCCTCAAACTTGGGTGCACGCCACCCTTGGCGTGCGCCCTCCTCCTTGCCAATTTCTGGCAGGAGGACAAGCCCCCACTAACTCTCCAATAGGTGTGTGACATGTGGACAAAAGTCAAAGTATCAATGGTCAATATTTGACCAGTCAAAGGTCAACTTTTGACCAATGTCAAAGGACGAGAAATGGTAGGTGACCAAAAATGGTAGGTATTATCTTATAAAATAAGACAACCCTTTTCTGACCTGGACAGGCTCCAGTCAGACTAAGTGAAGGCCTCTAATCGAGCATAAACTCCTTTGGCTCAGTTAGGACAACTATTTATGATAGTAAAAGAAGAACGTTAGGTTCAATCGAGTGCTAGCATGATTTTCTTGAACCTAATTGAATCCTTTTCAGATCAATTGAACTGGATCAGTTCAATTGATGATCACCAGATTCAAACCCTTTTTTGTGTGATCCAGTTAGGTTTAGTTCTGTATGGTAATGGGATATGTCAAGATCTCCATCGTCGACATCATCAAAACTCCTTTTGATGGATCAGAACTCTTCTAATTCGAACAGCTAGAATGATCGATCATCTAAATCATTCTAATTGCTCCCAAAATCCATGAGTGACACCTAGTAGTATATGGTGGCAACCCATTAGAGCTGAATGCAAATTCTTGGTGCAGCTACCTATGTGATTAAGTTCTTCTATCTTGAGCTCCGATCAGATTAGGGTTAAGGTGAACACGTCAAACCCTTGTTTCTATCATATGATGTAATCATTCGATTCAAGTTTGATGTAAAAACCTATATAGAAACTCTTTCTATTATTTCACTCTATCATGGCCATAGGCTTTTGGACTTGATTCTCATGATCATCATAGGGCTGCTCCTCTACCACCGAGGTAGATAGATTCCATCTTGATGCAATCCAGTTCCTACAATGAACATGCTATAGCCAACATACACCTCAGAGTTCCGAATGGTTAGGAGATCGAGTTATGGTGTAGTCAAACTATAACACCCTAAAGATGAACTGCCGATGCACTTCAGGTCAAAGAACCAGACACACCATTATAGCATCGAGTCAGTCATTGACGAGAAGGTAGACTTCCTAATAACTACTTGAGGTGGTCACGCTCAGTACCCTCGTTCTCTAATGAGTATCTGTACTCTCACTTCGGTGTCTCTATATTGTAGACTCAAGACTCATCTACTAAAGTGAAGTGATTGTACACCAACCTTCTGGATCAATCACCATCCTCGTGATGATCCTATGGTCGGGAGCATTTTATGAGTTAATAATGATTATTCATATCTTAAATTTTTAACTCTTGAAAATATGAATTATCATTACCATTAACTCAAAGGATGTATCACAGACACTAAATACACATATGTAATAGAAAATAACCCATTTTATTGATTATAGTTAAAATTATAATTTTGCCCTTAGAAGTGTATTACAAGTGTCAGCCAATTCTGGCTTCTAGGACACATATATCTAATAGTACTAATGCTAGCCAAAAAAAAATATAGAAGAATAGGTTAGTACTGAAGCAAACCACATAGAAGAAGTTGAGCCCGGAACTAGTACTAATGCTGGTTCTAGTTTAAATGAGACAGATAAAGGAGAGAAGAGAATAGATGATTTAGCTGAGATCTATAAACCTAAAGTTCTATTTCCTATAGCCCTAGAAGTCGGTTCTTCTTACAAAAATCAAGAGGCATGTAATGAAGTATCAACAGAGTTATTTAATCACGATCACATTAATTTACCTCCATAATTAAAGCCATCTTTAGTCATCCTTCCAGTATCCATTGCATCAAACTCAACACCTAATACAGAAACTCCATACATGAGCATTCTAGAAGAACAAATAGAAAAAATTCTTAATAAATAAGAGACTGAAAATAGGATCATAAATTATGTTCCCATAGATAAAAATGAATATATCAATAATGGAATAACAAACTATTTTTCTGAGATTGGCAATCCAAAATCATTAAAATTTATCAATCTAGTATTTGTTACAGGATAGGTAAGCTACCTTGTGTTTGGCTGAAGACGGTAAACTTAGCACTTATTGGGAGGCAACCCAATACTTAATTTTTTTATCTAATTTATTATTTTAGTTTATTTTTTTAGGATAATTTGAATAAAGTTGGAGGAAGAGCCCAAATTTTCAAAAGCATATGCTGGATCATGAAAACACATGAAGTCAGGTGTATTCTTTTCTTTTCTTTATTACATCCTTTATTTTTCTTTCTCCATTGAGGACAATGTTGATTAGGTTAGGGGGGATAATAATAAAATTTTTAAAATTTTTAGAAAAATCCTCAAAGAAGTTAGTATTTAGCATTTAGATACTTGATTACGCTTAAGAATCGAGTTGAACTAAACTTTTTTTAAAAAAAATTGATACAAAGATTAAAGAATTTATGAGATATTGAGGGACCAAGTATTAAGAAAATCCAATAAAGAGTTAAGTCTAGAACATAAATAATTTTTCTTTGAGCATTTCTAATTTTTTCTACCGACATCAAAAAAAAATCTACTTTTTATGGGCTTGTGTAGGATAATTATACGTTTCTTCATTAAAAAAAATAAAATTAAAATAAAATAATTTTTATGTACTTCTTACTAAGTAATTGGGCCTCTTGGCCTAAGCAAGCATTGAGTTTTTTATCAAAAGATGGTAAAGACAAAGAAGCTCGTTGTAAAGCTAGTCTTAACTCGTAGCCTGTTTGATTCAAGCAAGTAAGCCCGAGCGATATTTTATACCTAGTGCCCTAAAGCCAATTGGTTTGGGAGTCATCGACCCAAGACTGGCTACATAGATCAAATAGAAAGTTTAAGAGATTAAGGCACTCAATAAGGGTACAATATTAAAATTAAAATATATATATATATTGGCTCTCCACCAAATTATCAGATCCCATTGTCTTGCAAACAATGATATTTCTATCAAAAAGTGGACAATATGAATAGAAAAATTTAATAAATGAAGGGCGAAAGTAACAATACACTTATCCATATGAAAATTTAGATAATTCAGAGATAAAGGTAGGGATAATTTAAAAAAGTTTAGAAAGATTTAATATTCTTTACTTATTTTTTTTATTGATAAGTATTAATATTCTAATGACATACCTCATTTATGCTTTACTGAAAATCAATTGCCATTTTGAATATGCTTAGGTAAAATTTGAGACTTTAAAGTTAAAAGATATCTAAAACTAAATTCTTTCTTTACTGAAGAACAAGCAAAACTTAAGTTGAAATATGTGATAAGTAGAATAAATTTATCAATAAAAATATTAATTTATTAACTAATTTATATTTATTTTTAAAAATTAATAATCAATTTATATATTTTTAAAAAATTAATATTTTTATTAATTAAAAAATTAATTAAAAAATAATAAAAATAAAATATAAAATATTATTATCAATGGAAAGAGCTCATTTTTTTATCATAATGAAATAAGTTTGAAATAAATCAGAACTAAAATAGACCAAAAATATTTTTTTTAAAAAAATAAAATAAAATAAAATAAAAAAAAGCTCAGCCGATTTCGCAAGCAAAGCCACTGTGCCATATCAACTGGTGCATCCAAATGCGCTTAGCCAAGTCGCCAAGCCATGCATTGCAAGCCAGCCCATGTGCCAGCATAAACTGCCCACCCCCGTGTGCCGCTAACATCAACATGATGTCAGTTTTATTGCGGCTCACCATGAACCCTTAAGGAAGGGCATTTTGGTCATTTCATGCCCATGCCATGTGCTGATTCGCTATGATCTACAGTATGCCTGGTCCAGTGTGGTCTATAAGCATAATAATGCATGATTCGATGGCTGTGGTCGCTGCCGATGAAGATCCAACGACGGAGCTCATTTTCGATTTTGATTTAGTTTTCTCAGCCTTCTTTGCACGATCCAATGATCAGGAGCCCTCTAGGCAGCGATCCAATGGCCCAGAAAGCTCTCGATGGTGATCCAATCTCCAAGCAACGATCTAATGGTTGAAAAACCTTCATCAGACATGATCCAATGGCTAGAATCTATTCCGACATGATTTGGACTTATTGATGTCCATTTTTGGTATTTTTTGAAGCATTGGATCACCATCTGACAGTCAGATTTCACCAAGAGCAGTAGAATTTGATCTAGAACTCTTTCAATTTGAGTTTTCATCAAATTTCTCCATATTTTGATTATTAAAATGGCCCTTAGTCCCACATTGCTTGCAAAAAAATTCTCCAGCCCTCCAACATCTATTTAAAAGACCCCAGGCTATGAAATCAGAGCATCTTCGATCATGGAAAGGAGTTTGGTAAAGGTTAGAGTCGTGCTTGGGTTAGAGGCTGCTTCAAGGCAGCGGGTGTTATGAAGATGAGCTGGCTTCTATACCATCTCAACATCGATGCCGATCTAAGATCAAGATCAGCTGTTTCTTAGTTTTTGTTTTCTTTTTCTGTTCTTTCTAAATTTCATGTATTTAAATTATAAATTTTTTAATTAATATAAATTTTATTTTTATGCACTTTAAATTTATGCTTTTTATTTTTAATTATAATTTAATTTTTACTCTTTATTTTTAATTGCTCTTTAATTTTATCGCAAGTAGATGCTAAGATCTAACAAGTAGATCTTAGTACCAAATTTATTTTTTACACTTTTTAATTTTTATTTTTTTATAATTTTATTTTTCAACTTTAATTTTATCTTTATATATATATGTATATAAATCAAATATTTTAAAACTAAAACACTGTGTTCTTTATGAATTTGATCTGACTCACTGCTTTATATCTATTTTTAATTATTTTAAGAAGTCAAAATTAAACTGATAAACATGGTGTCTTAACGACAACATCATACTCTTATCAGTGATCAATCCTGAAGGTTGGTGTATGATTGCTTTCTTAGGATAGATGAGTCTTGAGTTTACAGTGTAGAGACATCAGAGCGAGAGAACAGGTATTCATTAGAAAATAAGGGCACTGAGCGTGACCACCTCGAGCAGTCATAAGGAAGTCTACCTTCTCATCAATGACTAAGCTTTTTGGGACAATCGGTATAGCTCTGATACCAAATGTTGGGACAATCAGTACTACTTTGATACCAATTGCAACAAAAACCTTTGATCTTTAGCATGTATCTGAGAAGACCAATGACATTCTCTATGGCAGTAGATCACCGATCCACCAATCTAGATATGTGATGGGACACCTCCCTCCTTAGGCTTGAGGAAGGTGCCCACTTTAAGGTGTCAACTCTAGAGAGAAGAGAGAAGAGCGATTAAGGGATAAAAGATATGTATTCTAATGCATAATGAAATCCTAAAACAACCTATGTATTTATACATAGCTATTAGGCCCGACAAAAACTCTCTTGGCTAACCCAATACATGAAAGCACTCACCGAGTCTATGTACATATGACTCACATGCTCTCATCTCCTGGATCTAGTCCCGACCCATACATGAGTTAGCCCCCTTATGATCTTATTGGACCAGACCTTAAGACCCCTTGGATTAATCCCAATCCAAGATCAAACAGAAAATCATGTCTAGTTCTATTCACCATCATCAAGCTGGCTCTCTTAGGAGCCAAGCCAGCTTGACTATATCTCGCCCGTACTCTATCTTCGATCTACTTGAGTGAGTCGGCTCGACTATGCCCCGAGCTGGCTCGATATCAGCCTGAGTCGGCTCGACTGCATATCTGAGCCAGCTCGTCTATGTGTCAGCCCCTTATCTTGACTGATTCTTTTCTTGACTTTGGTCCTTTGCTCCACTTTATTTTCTAAGTTTTCGAAGCACCTACCAAGCCCCTCAAGGTTTTCGCACCTGAACCTCAAGTCTGTGAAGGGCTATACGCCATCTTCACCTAAGATAACTTCTGTCCTAGCCTTAGGATTCACACCCATCCTAGTCTCTCAGAGCCAACATCCTGACTCCTCCTTATGCTCTTCCAAGGCTTGAGAGCACCACAAATCCTCACAATCTCCATCTTGGTACTCCCAAGCCTTGACAAACCCCTAGTAAAGCCCTCCTACACGATCCTACTGTCGCTGCGCACTCTGACAGCCTCTTGTGTAAATAGTGCCTCTGCCAATCTTCTTCAACTACTGTGCACCCTTTGAGGCCTTTGGGATGACCACCTCCACCACTAAAGATCTTGGCTTGCTTCTTCTGCACCATCTTGAAAATCATAGGAACCCTTTTGCTTGGAAGCTGCATTAATTATCTTGGACTTTTCTTTGAGATCTTGCAGTGTTCCTGTACCGACATTCACTGCATATCCTAACACAGTCTCCTTAGAACTTCATCAGTCTTTTCTGCACGTATTGCTCCAACTGGAACTATGCATCTTCGGCATTGGTGCTAGGATATTGGTCCTCCTGCACTCCTCCGCTCTAAATTTGTATCACATCTCCACTGGTGAAGCCACCTCTACCTAGTGCTCCATCTGAAATCAAAGTTCACTTGATGCCATAGAAGATCCTAACTCTGTAATTGAGTAACTCGAGGCCAACTATCCAATGCTGCACTACTGAGCTTGTCGTTGTTTTTTGAACACCATCGCTGCCCCTTCAGACTCTATGCACTCTACGGACCTGCTCCAAAGTCATCTCGAATACCTCTGCAACCCACGGCACCTTCAAAATCTAAGAGCTCATCCAAATCTTCTTCTTCAACAACTGAACGCTAGAAAATTTCACCCTAGCACTTCTCCTATTCTGCCCCAGCACCAACCATCACTTTAGTTGCACCCGGAGGAACATCCTCCACCTAAACCTCGACTCTCCCTAGTGCCCCTGTAGAAGATATCTTATTTTTGGGAGAGGCTTGTCCAAATTTCATCTCATGATTTTAGGATAAGTCCTAATCTCATTAGGACAAGCCTTGGTTTGACTAGGACAAGCTCCAGTCAGACTAGGATAAATTCATATAAGGCTTTTGGATGAACCAAATCCAATTTGGTTTAGTCGAGATGAACTAGAAAGACTATAGAAGGAGCATGTTAGGCTCAATCATATGCTAGCACGATTTTCTTGAATCTAATTAGATCTAATCAAAATCAATCAAACTAGATTAGCCCAATTGATGATATTTAGACATGTTGGTGCAGAAAATAATGCTGGCACCAAAATTTGCTGGGGCTCGAGCAGATGAGCTCGTCGATGAGACCTGCAAAGCGAAGCCCAAACCAGAGATGGGTGGCTCCGACAGGACCCTCCGATGCTTAAGTCAGTTTTTTGGCCAACTAGAATTGAGAACTCAGGAGAAAAAAGAGCAGAGTAATGGTGGAGAAGGAGACCTTAGAGAGAAACATATCTGAAGGGTCTCTTTTATAGATGGAGTATATAACAAACTAATAGTGATAGTCATAATTGTATGGTAGTGGGCCACTACGGCCACGTAGAGTTTGTTATAGAGAGTGGATTGTTATTTGTCATGACTTGCAGGCAGTTGGGATCTATTTGAAGAAGTTCGGATAGATATTGGGGATCTCTACGCCTGTCGGTTGATTATAGGTATTGGTGAGTTGGGTTCAGGATTGGCTAACCAAGCTTGAGAGTCAATGAGCATACAACAAACTTGCATTTAGTTGAAGTTCATCAAAGTGGTCTCTTATGGCTTTGAGAAATTCAGCTATGTTCTAAGTCATCTATAGGTAGGCTCTTTCTGACTGAGTCCATCTAGAAGGAGAGTGACTGAAGGAGTCCATCCGAAAAGAGTGTGACTGAAGGAGTCCATCTGGAAAGAGTGTGACTGAAGGAGTCCATCTAGAAGGAGTGCAACTGAAGGAGTCCATCTAGAAGGAACACAATTGAAGAAGTTCATCCGAAAGGTGTGTGACTAAAGGAGTTCATTCAGAAGGAGCACAGCTAAAAGAGTCCATCCAGAAGGTATGCGATTGGAGGAGTCTGTTCGAAAGGAGCATGATTGAAGGAGTCTATCCGAAAGGTGCATGACTAGAGAAGTCCATCCGAAAGGAGCACAATAGAAGGAGTCCATCCAAAAGGTATGCGACTGGAGGAGTTCATCGTTTATAATATGGGACTCCATCCATCTTCAAAATTCATCACCAATCAAGGTCGAGAGGACTGGGCTCTGGTCCTGTCACTCATTCTAAGTTAAAAAGTAGTGTTAATAAAATAATAGTTCTCCTTTGTTGTCCTAGATTTTCTGGCCAAACTTTAATGCACTTTTGACAAGTTCCGTAGCATGGACCTATTGCTGAGAAGATTGGCAAATTCTCATAGAACGAAGGTCAGTAGCCAAGGACTTCAACGAGATTTATTTTACCCCCAACACTTGTCCACTTACTCTTGAGTTCGAATTTCAAATGAAGGGAGTATAAAAACTACCGACACTAAAGTCTTTCGATGCCAGTCCTGTTCCCGCTCTTGAAAAATGAAATAATTTGGCTTTTTCTAAATTGGCACTGGTGTTTTTAATGCTAAATGACCTGAAGAGATGAATTCCTTTGAAAACTCATCCTGCATGGAGCTTCGTATGTGACACAATTATTGCCCTATTAGATGTTCGAGGTGAGCGGGACACGCGGTAGGCTGGGATCAACAAAGGAGAGTCTGTAATCATAACTTCCTCTAGTTTCACATCTCTATTTAAGTTCTTCTTCTTCTCCTTTCTAGCTTCTCATTCTCACCTATATTTATCTTCTTTCCTTCATTCGTTCTTCTCCATCTCTGAGTATTCTACCCTTTCTACAGATTTTTCAACAATCAACATTCTTCTCGACTGATTCCTGCTCTCTCGACTATCTCCTCGAGTTCTTCGAGCACCTTGCTCCTTCTCATCTGCAACCCTTTCAATTATCGAAGTCCCTCTCGACTGTATCTTGTCTTTTTGATCATCTCCTCATGTCCGCCCATCAATCTAGGTTAGTCCTCCACTTTTGAAAGGTAATCCTTATTTCTCGGACCAGGTTCATTCAGATCTGATCGAATCAAGAGATATATTTCAAAATTTTTTCTCTTTGATCTGAATCAGATCTGAGATG
This sequence comes from Cocos nucifera, assembly GCA_006176705.1. Classification (NCBI taxonomy): domain Eukaryota; kingdom Viridiplantae; phylum Streptophyta; class Magnoliopsida; order Arecales; family Arecaceae; genus Cocos; species Cocos nucifera. Next base: position 80,887 of record QRFJ01001167.1, on the reverse strand, counting down.
TTTCAGATCTAAGCTTTATTATTTTAATAATTAAAATAAATTCAAATAAATTAAATCAAATTTAATTTACCTTGATGTAGGATAATCCTATTACCCTTTGATGATCTTGTAAGCAGCGAAAGGTTCTGGATCTACCCACACAAGTGCCTGGCCTCTACCGATGTCCACTCGGGTTGGATCTGGAGATCCTTTTCTTCTCTATCACGTTTCCAAAAATCAAATCTAAATTTGATTTAGAGGATCTTCAAAACACCTTTCGAAGATCAACAGTTATCCTTTGCAGCAGCATAGCCTTCTAGCTTTTTGTCACCTTTCTCTCATCTAGATTGCACCAACTTGGATCCCAAACATCTTTGGGCATGGAGAGGAGAGGAAGAAGATGGACTTGGAATGGAGGAGGAGAGGAGAGGCAGCCTCGGGGCATGGGAATTTTTTAATTCTATTTTAGATACTTCTTGAGTTAGGCGTAGGGTCTTATTTATAGACTATGCGTGATCCAACTCCTCTTCTTCTCAACCAATCACAACCCTTTGTGAAATCAGATCTAAATCTGATTGGTGGGAATAGAGTCCATTGGATTCCTCCTTAGATGGTCCCTAAGACCAATCAAACTTCGTTCTTAGGAGAAGTCTAATCGAAATCTAAAAAGGAGATGGAGTCCCTGTCCAATAGGGACTCCTAGGTGCCTCCTACTTGGGTGCATGCCACCATGGAATTTTTTAATTCTATTTTAGATACTTCTTGAGTTGGGCGCAGGATCTTATTTATTGATTATGCATGATCCAACTCCTCTTCTTCTCAACCAATCACAACCCTTTGTTAAATCAGATCTAAATCTGATTGGTGGGAATAGAGTCTCTTGGATTCCTCCTTAGATGGCGCCTAAGATCAGTTAAACTTGATTCTTAGGAGAAGTCTAATCAAAATCTAAAAAGGAGATGGAGTTCCTATCCAACAGGAACTCCTAGGTGCCTCCTGCTTGGGCACACGCCAAGGGTGGCGTGCGCCTTCCTCCTTGCCAGGTTCTAGTAGGGGGACAGGCCCCCACCAGTTCTCCAATAGGTACGTGACACGTGGAGAGAAGTCAAAGTATCAATGGTCAATATTTGACCAGTCAAAGGTCAACTTTTAACCAAAGTCAAAGGATGAGAAATGGCAGGTGACCAAAAATGGCAGGTATTATCTTACAAAATAAGATAACTCTTTTCTGACCTGGACAGGCTCCAGTCAAACCAAGTGAAGGCCACTGATCGAGCACAAACTCCTTTGGCTCAGTCAGGACAATTATTTATGATAGTAAAAGAAGAACGTTAGGTTGAATCAAGTGCTAGCACGATTTCCTTGAACCTAATTAAGTCTCATTCAGATCAATTAAACTAGATCAATTCAATTGATGATCACTAGATTCAAACCCTTATTTGTATGACCCAGTTAGGTTCAGCTCTGTATGGTAATGGGATATGTCATGATCTTTATCATTGACATCATCAAAACTTTTTTCGATGGATCAGAACTCTTCTGATTCGAACAGCTAGAATGATCGATCATCTAAATCATTCTAATTGCTTCCAAAATCCATCAGTGACACCTAGCAGTATATGGTGGCAACCCATCAGAGCTAAATGCAAACCTCTTGGTGCAGCTACCTATGTGATTAAGTTCTTCTCTTGAGCTCCGATCAGATTAGAGTTAAGGTGAACTCGTCAAACCCTAGTTTCTATCATATGATGTAATCATTCGATTCAAGTCTGATGTGAAAACCTAAATAGAAACTCTTTCTATTATTTCACTCTGGGATGGCCATGGGCTTCTGGACTTGATTCTTATGATCATCATATGGCTGCTCCTCTACCACCGAGGTAGATAGATTTCATCTTGATGCAATCTAGTTCCTACAATGAACATGATATAGCCAACATACACTCAGGCTTCCATATGGCTAGGAGACCGAGTTATGGTGTAGTCAAACTATAACACCCCCAAGGTGAACTATCGATGCACCTCAGGTCAATGAACCAGACATACTAATGCAGCATCGAGTCAGTCATTGACCAGAAGGTAGACTTCCTAATGACTACTCAAGGTGGTCATGCTCAGTGCCCTCATTCTTTAACGAGTAGCTGTACTCTCGCTTCGGTGTCTCCACACCATAGCCTCAAGACTCATCTACTAAAGAGAAGTGATTGTATACCAACCTTTCAGATCAAGCACCATCCTTGTGATGATCCTATGGTTGGGAGCATTTTATGAGTTAATAATGATTATTTATGTCTTAAATTTTCAACTCTTGAAAATATGAATTATCATTACCATTAACTCAAAGGATGTATCATAGACACTAAATACACATATGTGATAAAGAATAATCCATTTTATTGATTATAGTCAAAATTATAATTTTGCCCCTAGAAGTATATTACAAGTGTCCGTCAATTCTGGCTTCTAGGGCACATATATCTAACAATCTCCTAGTTATCTTAAAGCCAATTGGCTATAAGTCTAAGTCTCATCTTCTCAAGGTGGGCTTCGATCTTCTGCTGGCCCAATGGCTTCGTAAGTGGGTCTGCCATATTATCTGTGGAGTCGACTCTCTTGACCTCAATGTAACCCTTCTTGAGGTAATCGCGATGTGGTGGTATCGCTGCTCAATGTGCTTGGATTTCTAGTGAGACCTTGGCTCTTTAGCAAGGGCTATGGTGCCATTAATGTTGCAGTATAGAGGAATGGTATCTGATGGCATTACTCCAATTTCTGCAACAAACTTATTGTACCAGAATGCTTTCTTCGTAGCCTCTGATGTAGCGATATATTCTGCTTTCATGGTGGAATCTGCTATCACGATTTGCTTGAAACTCTTCCAGCTGATAGCACCACCATTGCACACAAATAGACTCCCAGATGTTGACTTTCGATCATCTTTATCGGATATGAAATCTGAGTCTGTGTATCCCTGGACTTGGAGTTCTCCATTACCAAAGATCAACATTATATCCTTAGTTCTTCTTAAGTACTTAAGGATACATTTCATAGAAGTCCAGTGTTCTTCATCTGGATTTGACTGATATCTACTTGTGACACTCACAGCAAGGGCTATATTAGGTTGTGTATATAGAATGGCATACATGAGGCTCCCTGTTGCAGAAGCATAAAGGATCTTGCTCATGCATTCTATTTCCTCAGGTGTGCTAGGGCACATCTTCTTGGAAAGATGAATACCATGTCTGAAGGGTATTAATCCCCTCTTAGAGTTTTCCATACTAAACCACTTTAGTACTTCCTCTATATACATCTTCTGTGAAAGTCCTAGCATCCTATTCGGTCCATCCTTATAAACCTTAATTCCTAGAATAAAGGATGCTTCACCTAGGTCTTTCATGGAGAATTCCTTAGACAACCATATTTTGACTATCGTCAACATGGGAATATCATTCCCAATAAGGAGGATGTTATCCATGTACAATACGATGAAGACAATAGTGCTCCTACTGACCTTTTTGAAGACACATGACTCCTCTTCATTTTTGATGAAACCAAATATTTTGATCACATCATTGAAACGAGTGTTCCAGCTCCGAGATGCTTGCTTAAGTCCATATATGGACCTTTGCAGCTTGCAAATCTTGTGATTAGTATCACTGGATGTAAAACCTAGCAGCTATTCCATATAGATATCTTCCTCAAGATATCCATTTAAGAATGCCGTTTTCATATCCATTTGCCATATTTTCATAATCGAAATAGGTTGCAACAACAAGCAATGTGCGGATGGATTTTAGCATAGCCATTGGGGAAAAGATATTCTAATAGTCAATGCCTTCGCATTGACTATAACCTTTTGCCACTAGTCTAGCCTTGAATGTCATCACATTCCCATCTGCAGCAATCTTTCTCTTGAAGATCCATTTACATCAAATAGGTACTATACCTTTCGATGGATCTGCCAAGGTCCAGACTTGGTTCGAGTGCATTGAGTCAATTTCTGACTGCATTGCCTCTAGCCATTTCTCGGAGTCGATATCTGATATCGCCTTGTTGTAGGTTTTGGGATCATCAAAATGAGCACCACTACCTATGAGGAACATTTCCTCTACTTCCTCTGAAATAATAC